>JAPQRN010000318.1:0-18596 GCA_037367275.1 Coranthus polyacanthus | reverse complement strand
CACACACACACACACACACACACACACACACACACACACACACACAAGCAGGCTTGTTAAGCTGGGAATTCCTTACGGCACTGTGCGCTCTTGTGTGCAGCAGGCACAGCATCCATTATGTATGCCCCCACACACACACACACACACCGTCTCTTTACATGGGTCAGTGCCACATACGTGCACGCCTGCATACACACACTCAAAAGCATTTGTGCACACGCAGAGAAATGCAAACAGGGATATATGCATGTATAGACAAAGTGGCCCACAGACACCCAAGGCTTTAGTCAAATGTCAAGAAAGCTTCCTCAAGGGCTAAAAGAGTGTCTTTCTCACACACAAAGACATACACACACCTAGTTTTCAGACTTTGTGTTTCATTCAGAACTGTAGAAAGCAGGGGCTCTGCAAAACCCTGCTTCCTCTCCTTTTCATTACAGATAAAGACATATGAGGGAGAGGGAGAGAGTGTGAGATATAAAGATAGAGAGGTGGTATGGTGGCACAGAGGGTAGAAATGTATAGAAAACTAAAAGATTGCTGAGTGATTCATCCTTAAAGAGAGAAAGGAAAGAAAGGACAAAGCAAGGGAAAAAAATGTCACCAATTTCCACAACTCCCTTTTCTCTATTACTCTTAACTCCACCCATCCTCAGTTTTTTTATCCTTTGCTCTCTGTGTCTCTAATAACCAGGTATATCACTCTCACCCTCCTCTCTTTTATCTTTGTTTGAGCATATCTGTCTTCTCCAAGCCTATATCCTGTACTATCCATTTTTTGTCTCTTATCTTTGCAAATCCATGTTGTGCCGCTGTTCTCTTTATGTGCTTCACTACACTACACTTCACGTCTCTCGGCTCTCTCTCTCCCTTCTTCTCAATTTGACCCCACCTCTCTCCCTCTCTCAACGTTACTGAATGTCCTCTTTCTCCTTCTCTATTGTGCTGACGGCAGTGCCAAAAGAGGCACACAGTGTTTTACCCTCAACAGACGTGTCTGTGTGTATGTACATTCGTAAGTGTGTATATGTGTGTGTGTGTGTGTGTGTGTGTGTGTGTGTGTTCGTGATGCAGCTCTGACCCTCTAATCAGTGTGAGGAGAAACAGAGGAGGACTTGTGCTGCCCAGCAGGGTCAGAGGCCGTGTAGAGTCAGCCATTACCCTCTTTCACAGAGAGACACACACACAATTCCTGGGCTTCACGCCCAGTGAGGCATCTGCCTCCGAATAGACAGTCTTGGGTACAATAGCCTGGCTAGAAATACGCACACACACACACACACAAACACACAGAGGAATAGATAGGGAAGACCAAGCCACTGTATCTGTGCACTGTTTGACTGCTCTAACCCCAGGTCTCCTTATCAGCTGTCTCTCATCTATCACCGCCTTACAGACACAACTCTCACTCTCTCTCCACACACACAAAGACACACCTTTTGAGTTTGTGTTGACATGGCTCCAAGTTTTCCACCTGGCTGTTTTGGTGTACAGGGTAAGAACGCTGTGTAAATAACATCTGATATGACTCATCGGAGAGAAACAACCAGTCGCACACATCCCCACATTTCTATGAGGAATTTATGTAGAAAAACAAAACTAACTTCTAAAGATGTCAGCGGATTGCAGCAGCTGCAGTTCCCAGCTACCTTAGAAGGAAGAGTGAATGCTGCAGAAGCAGAATATCTGACAGATAATGTCTTAGGTAGACACACGCTAACAGCTCCCATGTCACACATAGCGTTAAGCACAGTAATGTATACAGTTACACGCATACACAGAATGTAGGAAAGTCTGCACAGTACGGATTTGAAAAGATGTCTTTGCATCCATTTTAAAACTAAGCTGTGAAAGTGATAAACGTGAACAAGAAACATGAGATAGGTCTGAGTTTGGAAAGACGACTTTTAACGTTAGACTCATGGAACAAAATTCAGCACTTTCTTAAACTCAATAATGTCGTACCTTTTAGCCGTTTCAAAAATCTGGTCTAAAACCTCCCAAACTGTGCTTGTAATTGTCTTATGTGACTGTATTTTATTTCAAATTTGAATTATCTTAAATCATCAATGTAAATGTATAGCCTATGAAACTATCTTCTGTAATCAAAAAGTCATCAATCAATGGCTTTTTATTAGCTAATTGTGGCATTGCTTTGTGATTATGTTTCCTTCTTCTCTAAAAGTTGATTGATTGACTACAGTGAAATTTACACAGTACTGTAGAGTAGCATGAAATGAATTTTCAGTAAATGAAATGCTTTTGATGCATTCAAAACCATCAGCTTCCACAAATGAAGAGATGATTAACCAAAAGGGAGGCCAAGTGTTTTCCTGTTCTTGGATTGAGTTGTATCTATAATATAGCGCACATGTCAGCTTCCACTCTGAGCAGGCAATTCAAAACTGACATGGCTTGTTAATTTTCAGGGTAAACTGCTATGGCCTAAAATTGCATGGCTATTAAGCCTATGAGCTTCACAGTTAATTAATTACAGTCTGCTTCACACTTTTAAGCTCACAGTTGTAAGGTTTAAGCGCAGAGTGAAGCAGCATCCTGCCCTGATGAGAGCAGAGCCACTGTTGCTCCGTAGGATTAGCTGGCAAGTGATTTTTTTCAGTCGTCACTGTCCGACAGTATACAGTATATTCTCATCAGTCATGTTCATATTGAAATACAGTGTACCCCTTTGTTCCCGGTCAAATCCTATCATCTCTCTTGTCCTCTGCTGCTTTGTCCTTTTCCTCCACCTCTCTTTTCTGCCTGTCCAACAACCCCACCCCACCCCCACCCGCAGGAAATATCATTCCTGTCTTCTTTTCTACCCCATGTGATGGTCCCACACTGTTCCCTATGGACAGAAAGAAAGGCCAGCTTAACATTGTAGCAGCTTGGCAACCAGGCACTAAAGAAGGGGGTGTAAAAAATAAAAAAAGCCCTGTGTTTTCCCTTGAGCCTCTTCTTCCCTCCATCTCTGACCCCCGTCTTTCTACCCTCTCTCAGTCTCTCTGATTCTCTCCTCTAAGCTGGCTGATGGCGGTGGGGTCGGGGACCCTGGCTGAGTGGAACTCATTACAGACTCCCTTCATTTCCATTCTGAGTGGGGCCTGTAGTGAGAGCGCGCACCGGGGCATTGAGGTGCACTCGCACAGGGAACAGGGCGAACACATTGAGCAAGACACCACTTATGAAGAGTGACGGCCAACAGAAACAGCCTTTAATACCCCCACAGAGGAATAAGAAGAGAGGGGGAAGGGAGAGGGCAGGCTAGCATGCCAACCGCAGAGACAGGGAAGAAAAAAGGGAGAGGAGAGAGAGAGAGAGCAAAGCAAGAAAACAGTAGGACAAGGCAGAGAGCAGGGCAAGCTGTGGGGCTGACACAACAAGAAGGCTTATTTAATAAACATGAGCTGGAGCCCAGTGCAATCTAGTGCTACAACGGAAAGCTTATGCAGATGAGAGGCGACCTAATGACTAAATGGAGTGGATAGAGAAAAGGAAAGAAAAGAGAGGAGGGAGAGATTAAAGAGGGAATGGAAGGCAGAGGCGAGGGAGTAGTGTTTAAGTGTCTGTGATGGAGTGTAAACAGAGGAGTTTCTCTGCTCTGTGGAGAAAGACTTTGTTAAACACCGAGAGGGGGAAAGAACTGAGGAAAACACAGCTTTGCCCATCTTGCAGCTGTGCAGGTTAACTACCGTCATGTCGATACATCTTGTATGACCTTGTGCAACCTCACATTTTCCATCATAACATGTAAAGTGTACTCCGACAATTGTTTGCGTGGAAATAGCTCAATTTTTATCGTATATTAAAATGAAACGGCACAGAAACTCATTCCCAGTCACTCATCTGGCGTACGACCTTAACCGAAGTGGAAATACAAGGCAGCGTCTCACTAGACAAACAATGACACTCGGATGTTTGTTTAAGTACCTCATCAGCCACAAATCAACAAACATCAAGCTAATTCGCACCAATTACAGAGCAGCATTTGTGCATCAGTGAGTTCCATTACAGATAAAAGGCCCCAAGCTTTAAGCAAGGCAGAGGTTTAAAGGCGTACGTAAAGGAGAGTTTTTAATAGTGTGTGTGTGTGTGTGCAGGAGATGGGCCCAGGCTTTCGGAAGAAGAAAGCTGTTTACCTGGAACAGAGGATTATGGGACAACTCCCTGTGGCATGTTGGAAGCTTTGGGGGTGTGGGAGGGCTGGGCCTTAAATCAGTTTAGAAAACAGTCACACCTCTCCCCACTGCCACTGTCTCCTATCTTTCTCTGCCTCTTTTATTTTTCTTCCCAGAACACATCCACACAAACATGCTTCACCACCCCAAAATATTCATACCCTCTCCATTCCGTTTTCGCACAACATTTGAATCGTGGTTAAAACTTAATCCATCGGACACTTTTCCTTTTACTCCCTGCAGAAATCTTTCCTTATTTCTTCCAAATTGCAATAAATGAACAAATAAATAAATAATAATCATAGTGTAAAATTCTATTACATACCGTTCAGAGTGTTCATTTTAAATAAGTGAATGATGCCTAATGTATTAGAATATATTAAAAGTAAAGACAAAAAAACAATACAAAAAAGGTCAATTAGGATGGCAGAGATCTTTATGCAATTATATAACATCAACAATACAAAAAAAAAAAAAAAAAAACTAAATTCAAAGAAATAGATGGGTTAAAGAGAAAAAAATTAAAGGAAAAAAAAAGTAGTAGTTGTAGTAAGTAGCTCAACTGATTTCATTTTTATCAATTCATGACGTATGATAAAATTGACTATAATATTTCAGCAGGTGCACCATGCCAGTATAGGAATAATAACCACAGAAATAGACACACACACGCACATTTAAGGAAGACAGTGATCTTCTGAGTGAGTGCTGCCCTCCTGTCCAGTTCTGCCATGATATGGAAACAATAGCAGATGCATTAGCGATAAGAGGGAAAGCTTTGTCCAAGCTAAAATAGCATCCATATGAAGTCACTAAAGGATTTGTCTTAACAACATCAGTGACAGCTTTGTCCTCCCCGGTACGTCGAGGGACAACGAGAAATGCTGCAGTGAGATCAGAGAGAGGAGGAGAGCTGTGGGTGGACGCCAAATAGAACACTCCTACTCTAAAGTGGGACAGTCTGTTGGCAGCACGAAGTCTGCAAGTGTGTGTGTATGTACGTTTGTGTGTAATACAATTGTTTCTGTTCTTGTGTAATAAAATATTTGTTCCTTACTTTTTTATTCTTCCCATCCAGAGAGCGTGGGTGGATTATTCTTTCTGTGTGTCTATTTGTGTTATTAAATTCACACAGTTGATACAAGCTGGCGTGTGTGTGTGCGTCTCAGTGTGAGTGGGAGTAAGAGTGTATGTGCCACACTGAGTTTAATTAGCCTGTATGGTGCTAGCAGGTCTGTGGTCAGACAGGGCTGTGGGGCGGTGAATGGGAGCAGGTGGCCTCTGCTACTTGGGGGAGTCAGAGACCAACCTCCAAAGCGGCTCCGATCCACCTGCCCACACAGCCCTGGCCTTGACTGATGGGGGACAGAGGGCTTTACCTACATGCCTCTCTGAACCTGAGTAAGGCAGGAGAACAGTTATCACTAATCACTACCATGCTGCCTTTTGCTTGCCTGGTTCACCAATCCCCCTCCTGCAAGCCTGCAAGAAGCGCGGATGTCCTTTAAGTAAGTCAAACTGGGGAAAACAGCTCTGCTATAAGGCCGCAGCAGGGGCTTTGGAGGAAGACTGGGTCAAGAGCTGATAGCAATATTATGGCTCAGAGTATGAACAAGGGAGAGAAGGACACAGAGAAATGAGTGCCAGGTGGCAGCAGTAGCATGTTTCTGCCACCTGTCCTGGGGAATATGAACCCTTCTCGCTCCTCCTGTTCTCCCAGTGTGGGATGACACTGGTTCCCTGTCTGCATGGTTGGCTCACTGGCTGTCAGCCTGTCCATCTACAGTATCCGTCTGGCCGTCTGTCAGCCTCATAGTCAGTTACACAGTCAGTCAGTCAGTCAGTCAGTCTCCCTATCTGTCAGCCTACCCATTAGCCCAAGAGTGTTGCCTCTGGCTGCTGCCTGGTAAAACAGCTTGCTAGCACCACCTTTATTCATCATTGTCTCTGCACTTCAATGTTAATAAATACATTTGTTTACTCAGTGTTTCTTCCTGTTATCCCTTTGGTTTACTGTCATGTACCCTTTGTCTTTCCTCCCTTACTGCCTTGCACATTACGTTTTCCCATTCGCTCATTTTTCTTCTTTTTCCTCCTCCCCCCTGGCGTCAGTTCAGCCAAGCCAAGCATGCTAACAAGCTTTAGCAATGCACAGGCTATCATGGAAACCAGTCAATTCATGTACAGCCAACACATGTGCACACATATACATGTGCATACACACATACACAAATAAATGCATGCACAGTAAAAGAGAAAACAATACCTCTAGCAAAACATAAAGATACGAGAGCTTGTTTTATTCACTGCCAGCTACGTTCAACTTCAAACAGGTCCTTCTTGTGCTTAATATGCACAGTCTGCACTCTGCAGTCACTTAAAAAGGAAATGACTGTTACAAAACACTGTGACTGGATTGAAAAACACCTATGAAGACACAGAGGTTGTGCTGAGGGTTAACGTTTCCTGACACCTCGCTTGGCAACAGGAAGCAGTTTGGAGAGACACTGCTAGCATAGCCTAAAGCCTCAACTCTGCTGGTGTGTGGAGTACAAAGTGATGTTTGAAAATGCACGAAGACACAGGAGAATGCACTCACACAGTCTTGCATGCACATAGACAACCATTTAAACACATACGTACACATGCTCGCACACACACACATACACGCGCAGAGGACAGCAGAAACTCCTCCTGCCAGCCCTGCACCATCTGTCTCTCTGTCTGTGCTTCACAGCCGTGCCCAAACAGGGCCCCAGCAGAGTCAGTGTGAAATTAGCTGCCTTTGTGGGGCTTTGTCTGCTTTTGCATGTCTGTTTGGGTGTACTAGCACACTTGGTTTAGATGCGTATTTTAGAACATATTTGCTGTCAGTCTGTCAAGCGGTAACCCACGTAGGAATGCTAATGCGAGTGTGTGTACGTAAAAGAGGTGGCGCTCAGTGGTGAGACCAAGTAAATCCACGATCTGATCTAATTGGTATTTCCCCTGACCTTTAACCCCTGGACAACTGCACCGACCTTAGCCTCTAAGCATTCCACCCACACCAGCCTACAAGTGAGGTGTGTATATGTGTGTGTGTGTGTTTATTCGCCATTGTCCTGCCAGTCAGTCCCTGGAAGCCTATCTAGCTCTGGTCGGCCATATCTATAGCTCCCAGGATGCTCTTTGATATCCACTCAGCACTCTGACCCTTCCTGACCTTTGACCTGAGCTTGTAACCCCAGGTTTTTGAGCGATCTGTCCTCCTCCTCTCTGCCTACTACGTGATAAATCATGTCTGCTCTTACACTGCTCTGGATGCACACACACTCGCACTCGCACTCACACCTACACGCACACCAATTATCCCACTGCCACATCATCACCACACACTCCTCACATTAATGAGTCCAGAGGTCAAAGGTTGTTGACATTCCTCATTCCTCTCAGGCTCCTGTCTGAGCGTAACCACTGTGCAGCCCACACACACAGATACACACAGACACACTACAACAAAAGAGAGATTTGCTCACTGGTCAGCGGTAAGGTGAATTGCTGTAGATGCTATCCTACAGGGACCTTAGAGCAAGTCAAATATTTCTATCAAGAGTAAAGCACACAAGAAAGAACATTTTACCACACAGACAGGGAAACTAATGAAGTATTTTTAGAGTTTTGGAGTTTAAAAGGGTCCTGGGGCTGATCCACTGTGTGGTCTGAGGCTCATACAGGCAGTGTGCACTGTTGCTAGCCAGACTGATGAAGAACGCCGCTGCCTTGTGACAGATAATCATTGTATTCTTCTGTGCTGCAGAGTCTTGGCTAGGAGACAAACCGTCTGGCAAACAGACAGCTTTACGGCGCAGAGCTCAATCAAACTGTCTCCCTACCCAATGGTAAACACACACACCGACAAACACTAATACAAGCAGTTTTACACACACCTACACGTATGCACAGACACACACACACACAGATGAAACAAGCCTAGAGCCAGCAGAGCCTAACCCAGATTGATAACACCAAACAAATCAGTCTGTCGATTCCCCCCACTGCTTACAGGAACATAGCTTTATCAACAGTGACATTTTGATTGTTGCATACTTTACTTACCTAATTAATTTAGAAGTGTTCTAATTCAAATGCCATTAACATTGTACACTGGTTGATTTCAGCCATTATTCCTGCATAGATGAGCAGTAAAGTCAGCAGTCATGACAAAGGAAAGAACCGTCTGCTCCGCTGTGCTAAGCACCCTCTGCTGGGCATATGAGGTACAACACCATGCCCTATGCTCCACTGCTCAGCAATTGGTTACTTGCGAGGAAATTGGCAACATTCAAAGTCAAAGCTGATAGGTTCTGCTGCCCTCCTAAGACACCCAATCCTCTCCCTAAGGAGAAGTGGGCTCCTCACTAACAACATAAAAGAGGCATAATGTAAGAAAAAAGGGCTCAGCCAGTTCAATGTGTATTATGTGCATAATATTATGTGCGTGTGTGTGAGGGCAGAGTAGCTTCTTTAAGAAATAGCTTCAGTAGAAATAAATGACTAGAAAAAATAGGAAAGACTAGATTCTGCTCATATACTGCGTGTGATCAGAAGGTACGGTCTTGCCCTCAAAACTGTGAGTATAATGTGTGTGTCCAAATGTGTGTGGCTGACCTCTCACCCTCGCCACCACCTTTGGACCTTGCAACAATTGTTCCTTTGAGGCCCTGGGCCCCTCTGGCCCCTCATAGAAGAGGGGGGGGGGGGTTGTGTGTGGCTATGGTAGGAAGCCAGTCATGGTAGTCTGTTCCTGAGCTGAGCTAACAGGATTAGAGGAGCTAGTGCTAAGAGGGGAGGAGTCCCCATCTCTGGGGCATTACAAATGACACTCGACCTCAGCAGATGCCCTTAGACCTGCAGACGTACTAAATTGCAATAAAGATTCAAAGGTTACAATGAGAGCAGCAGACCTGTCCAGAAGGCTGATACCGTAAATCCTCACCCCAGCAGCAGGAAAGAATTTAGAAAAAACACAACTCAAGTGGCAAAGACTGAAAGATGTTTTCATGTTTTGTTATGTTTTATGTTATTTTATTTTATATCTGTCCAACAGCTTCAAAACTTATTTGATTAACCAGTTTGTTTTTAACTACATTTAATTACATAAATGAATCGCCAACTATTTTGATTATCGATTAATTGCTTTTGAGTGTTTTTTTATTAAAGATTCCAGCTTCTTAAATGTGCATATAATAGCAAGTAATAAGAGCAAAAAATAGATTAATTGACAATGACAATGACAATTATTAGTTGCAGTCCTTATCTGAGCACGCAAGAAGATAGTCCAAGATTGGCTATTGTGGATAGTTGAAAGTGATAAAAAATCTCAGAGAGGATGAATCTGCTGCATTTGAAGAGCTGAAACCAAATCAACCCACTTCAGACCAGTTTACATGTGGCTCTAATGATGGCTGGCTAAATCACATTGGCTTAATGAATTTAGTGGGTCTCTAATCAAATCTGTGTGATCTGGCAACAAGACTGACAACCCTACGTGTGTGTGTGCATGTGATTATTGACGTGAGTGTGTACTGATAACAAGAGGAAATAAATCCATATGGAGTCAGGCTAGGCTAGAGTGTCAGTGGGTTTTTTTTAAATGTAATATTAAGCCCAGAGACATCAAAGCGTGGGAGGGGAGAAAAAGAGAAAGAAGGGGAGAGAGGGAGCGAATGCTTGTATGCATTCATTTATGATTGCACATCTGGCAGCCCAAAGAGTGAGGTTCCACAGTGACCCTATTTAGCTAAACTCACAGTATCATTACCACCGAGCTCCTAGTGTGTGCGTGTGTGCTATAGTAACTGCGTCTCCCATTATGCTGTGTTTAAACATGAGAGAGCTCTTTGAGACAAGAGAGAGCTGCATGAGGGGATCAAACAGCCACACATACACAAACACAGTCAAGTGCATGCGCACACACATACGTTCTTGAGCGTGATTATACACACGCTGTTTCGCGTGCACACGCAAAGAGTCACAAAAATGCAATACATCCCCTCCTCTGCCCCCCCACTGCTCTGATTAATAAAGGTCAATTAGCAATTATAATTTCCATATTTAATCAGTCCCCCGTGGTGATGCTCTGTGGCCTGAGCTTTGACAACTGGCTCTCTCTCTCTCTCTCTCTGTCTCTTTCTCACTCTCTCTGCTGCTCTCACACTCCCTCTTTTGCTTCATGTCACGCTCCTCTGCTCTTCCCATCTCCTACGTCATTAACATCTGAGCATCCCTCCTTTTTCACCTCCTCTTCCTTCAGCCCCTCCCTGCATACCATGTCATCCTTCTATCCTCTACACCCTCTTCTCCCTCTACACCCTCACCCCACCCCTATCCTCTCTCTCTCTCTCTCTCTCTCTCTCTCTCTTTTTCTGATGAATGCCTCCCCTCATTAATCTTGATGCTTTTCCTCTTGCTGTGTTCTTCCACAGGCCTTCAAACCTCTCACTAATTGCAATTAATCACCGAGGGAAACAGATGCTGGGAACAAAGGCAACCTGGGGGGGCCGTGAGTCTGTACATGTGTATATGTGTGCGTGAATATCACTGTGCATATGTGTGCACGTGTGTGTCCACATATGTGTACAACAGGACGGGGGTTTGATGAAGCTGTCAGTCAGGGTGCCACACAAAAGTTCGGTGCCTGCAGGGTACTGACAACAACCCTGGGCTTTGTGTGCGGGTGTGAGAGTGAGCGCGTGTGCTTAACTATGGGTGATATTTGCATGTTGTATGTGCCTGACCCTGCCAGGTATAGTCGCGGCATCTGTCTAGTCCTACAGTGTGGCGATGACAATGCAAGCTCATAAAAAGATAAAGACATGAGTAAGTGGACAAAAGAAGCGCAGAGACAAAAAAAAAAAAAAAGACCAGCAGCTACAGTACCTGCTTCCACAGGTCTGCTAATGGTTGCTCTGTCTGTAACACAACTTGTTTTGTGTCTCTGTGACACACATCTGTAATTTCTGAAGACTGGTGATGCAACAATTACAGCCAACAACATTATTAAAGAAACAAACACCAAGAAAATTACAACTCAGTATCTTCTTTCCTTCTGTTTTTGACGTTTACTTGAACATGATGATTACTGAACTCTGGGTGGTGTTATTTCATTCCACCTGCAGAGAATAATCACAATCTCTTTCTTTCCTTCCTATCATCCGTTTTCCTTTCCACCCTCTCCCCCTCCTTTTGTCCTGCCTTCAGACTGCCGGGCCTTCTGCTTTGAGAAGAATCCACATAACAGTTCACGGAGAACACACACGTTTCAGGAGAAAAAAGTATGCAGGTACACACGAATATGCGTACACCTGCATGCACACACGGCAAGACACTATCAGTAACTGTTGAGCTGAATCAGAGAGAGGAGAGAGAGAGATTTTATGTGTGTGTATTTCTGGCTGTGTGTGTAAGGCGGTATTATCCATCACAGCTATCTGCATCAGTTATCAGCTCCAAGGAGGCAGAGAAAAAAAGGCTCATGGAAAACAGAGACACTCGAAACAAAATGGAGAAGAAATGAAAAGAAACCACAAGTCATATATTCCACTGGGTCCACACATGACATATGCATCCACACACACAAAACACCTAACAAGCCTATGCTGCCTATACCAGACGTCAGCGTTGAAATAACCCATTGAAATAATTAGTGGGAGGCAATGCAGAGAAAAAATGTGAGGCTTTGCTATGTTTTAACACAAGCTTGTTATGATCCAAATCCACTGTAGGATGCAGTAGAGTGTCCAACACAATAGGCTCCAGCTCCACCACAGATAACAGACTACAGCTTATTTTCTTCCATCACTAGAAGAGGATCATTCTAAGTAGCTTTGAGCCCCTGCATATGGGGCATCAGTGGGACAATAATGAAATCAAGCTGATCTGATATGTTCTCTTGGATTAACACAATATGGTGACCCTTACATAACCTCAGGTACGCACCATCAGCATACAACTGCATGATCTGAAAGATAGCAGAGCTAAAGGGGGAGGACAGAGGGGAATGTAAGATGAGGGAAGTGAAAGATGGCGGCATAAAGGCTATAACACCTCATAAATTGCTAAAAAGACGTGAAGCAGGTGCTGTGTTAATGCACTAAGAGCTGTGGGCCTACCCCACGTGCCCTTTCTCACCCTTACAGTATAGCACTAAACTTAAGACTTCCCATAGATTCTCCTAGAGGGATACACAAAAAGAGGAAAATGACAAATGTTATATGAGAATAAACTTGTAATGCCAGATAATGAGGACTAGGAAAGGTCTATGTATGTGCTCTTCTCTTTGTCAATGAGTCATTGATAATGACAGCACAGTATACACAGCAAGGCCCTCCACCTCTGTTTTTCAGCAGATACATCTGTCACTGCTGCTGTCACACTTCAAAGCCCAAAGCATATTGAGCTGTTTTTCATTTCTAGTAAAAGCAGAGTGGGAGGAGATCTTTACTGAATGCCTGGAGGAAGCTCTATTAAGTCTCTACTGTTCTTTACCTGACAATCTTATAACTTGAAGAAATGACAAAGCCTTTTCCCCAAAACACCAACCCCCCACCCAACACACACCAACACACTCCCCTGACAATTCCTTCCCAGCAGGCGCCACTCAGTCTTTATTCATTTTTTATATATCACCTCCTGTGAGTCTATTGCTCGGCACGCAGCAATCGCTGCACTTAACCCATTAAGCTAGGTAACGCTCCCTAGAACGGTTGCTTCCTTTCCCGAGATAAATTATTAACTTCCTCCACATCCCGCCATTTATCACTGAGCCCCATCGAGCAGAACAGGAGAACCATTGCTCATATCCATGGCAACAAGGGCCCATTTGTGCAGCAGTTGGATGCTGCTGATGATGAGGGGAATGATGAGGAGGAAAAGAAAGAGGACAAATAATACCTGCTTTTATCCATCTCTCCATTGTTCGCATTAGAGCATGCTCTTCTATGTGTTCTTGATTTTTCTACTTTTTCATTCCTCTTTTTAAACTGTCTACGTGTTACCCCTTGCATCTTCCTCTCTTGCTCCTCTCGCCTTATTCACGCCACCCAGCCCCTCTCCTCAAGTCTGAGATGGCAGCAGTATTGGTAATTAGATCAGAGCTTTTTCTCTTGTCTCCATGGAGATGAATCATACAGTCAGGGTGACAGTCTGAGCTTTAGCGTGACGCAGTAACCTAATCAGAACGTTTGAACCCCAGCCAGAGCAGCACCATAACCTAATAATACCAACATGAACCTGCAGTGACCTGCATCCCTGTGCACAGCAGTGCACACAGACAGGGGTGCCGAGCAGGCCTGGTTTAACACACCGGGTCACATCCCAGGATGCACTTGTGTGTATGTGTTAGTGTGGGCATGAGTGAGTGTCAGAGCTTGAGAGGAGAAGGCCCTCACAGGTGTCCTAATTCATGAGCAATCGCAGCTCATGAATAATTAAACGCAAAATGCAAATGTGCTCCTTTGATCATCTACATTCATGTCTAACAGCATTAATTAATCAAACAAACCTTTTCTTTATCCCCAGAGGAATAGAAAAAAAAAAAAAACACCAGCAGTCAGAGCGCACAAACCCTCACACAAAGACACACACAGGCAAACAAGTATGGAAAAAAGAAAAAGCACACAGTAAACAAGTTCACTAATCACACCATTTAGCAACATCTGAAGAAACAAAAATCTGTGTACCAGGCAAGTTAGCATGACTCAACCTTAGACCAACCACATGGTGAAGGTGACTTAGTTTGTCTTCATGTGAGATTACTCTAATCTCCTCTGGTACACTACACTCTCTGTATGCTAATGCAGTCTGTACAAAAACACAGAGCAATGTAATAAGCTGTATTGTGTGAATGATGACCAGGTGTGTTTCTGTGATAATAAAAATGCTATGTTGTTGTTACTGCTCACGACTGTATCCTCTGCTGCAACATACAGCACACACGCGCATGCATAAACAGAGTCACAGACAAAACACACACATACAAGCTAGCTTATGTAGCACAGTATAATGCAAAGAGAGTTAGGATCTGATTCTCCAGTTAGGGTGTGAGACAGATGGTTGCTAATTGCTCTGATGGATAACAGAGTCCGCACAAACGAACACAAATACACACACAGATACACAAACCACAGCGGACTGATCAGGATTTCATAGGCCTTTTGATATGCTCATTCTGAGAGATGGACCTTATAAACAGCCACTCTTCAAGTGACCTCTTGTTTATAGCAACAGTATCATACACAGAGGGAAAGCTCATAAAGTAAGAAACAGATCTGCCTCCCTCCTCCATATCTGTCCACATCTCATGCTCTCTCTTTTTTTTTTTTTTCCACGGCTAGTGATCTTCTCCTTCGTTTACCCCGCACTCCTCTCTTCTTCTTATAAGTCTGTTTGTGTATAGTGCACACTTGTAGAGGCCTATACACACAACCAAACTCCAACAACTCCCTGCCAGCTCTGCTCCCCTCCTGTCACATCCCTCTGTCATCACTTTCTCCTCAGTAACAGAGAGAGCCACATCTGAATTATAGAGGATATCAATATCTCCAACGTAAAGAGGAGGGGGGGGGGGCACGCACACCTCAGACTTCTTTTAGGACACCTCGTAAAGCTAAATGATAGTTGAAGGGGATGAGAGGGAAATAGAGACAGAGGGAGGAAAACCAAGTGCCGGTTGTTAATGTGGTTGCTGGGGGCCGTAAATAACTGAGATACAGATCTACAGCATGCGTGTGATGTTTGCATGTGATGTACAGTGTGTGTAGTGTAGGATTAACAAGGTTAAAAAGAACTGAGTGGTTGACTGAGTGATCACCTGCTGTGCATGTATTGTGTTTGCATTCGACGATTTATGTTAGACTATGGTCGAAAATGCGTATCATTCACTGGCTGATCCCACTGGGGGATTTATGCTAACTGCCAGTGTCCGAAGTGTCTAATGCTGGGCTGTAAATAGCTGTCTGCCTCCGCTGACATTGCCAAACTGTCTATAAACCTGTCACCTACGACAGTTTCAGTCACACAGGACGGGACGGGACAGGCAGCCATTAAACTATCAGTTTACACTAGGATGGAAGGACTGTGCGTGTGTCTATGTGTGTTGGAGATTATGGTTTGCTCTGTGTGTGTGTGTGTGTGTGTTTTGTGTCTACTAGAGCGCTTAAATGTTATGCAGGAAGAGCGCAGTGTGAGAGCAGGGCATTGTGCACAACTAAATATGCATGATGTCATTAAAGTGGACAGGTTGACACCAGTTGAGATTCTCTGTGGTTATTGTAAACAGATACACTACGGTTAGGTCTTCAACACACAGCTGTACGCTCGCAGATGTTGACACATACAGAGGTGCTTGAGAATGAGGTCAAGGAGTCAGTGTTTAACCGCGGAGAGGATCAATAGAGCTCTGAGTGTTTGTGCACCTCTTGCCCCCTCCCACATTTTCAAAGCAGTTTTGAGATCTCTCCATCCATCTCTATCTTGCTCTTCCTCTGTCTCTCTCCGTGTTTTTCCTCATAAATAAAACCACCGCCACAGATACAGCAGAGCAGCAGCTTTTGCAGCAGGGTTTCTCGAAGAATTCTCAAAAAATGCACAACAATGCAAACAACTGCCTTCTGTATACCGTCTCTGCTGTGCGCTCTATCTGTCAGCATCACCGCATGTGTGTGTGTCTGGACATGTCCCCCAAGCTGTTTTTACTTTTCTGTAGGAGATCTATGGCTGGTGACTCCAACTCACTGGCACCCCACTAGCAATAGCCTGGATGTGATAGGCAGATGAAAAGAAAACAAGGCAGTGACAGATCGACAAGCAGAGGAGAGGCAGAGAGAACATGTAAAGGACAAACTGCTTTCTTCCCTGGTTGGGAGCATCTCATTTTTTCTCATTAGGGGAACTCATCTGAGCTCTGAGGATAAAAGGAGGACTGATAGCCGGTATTTCTCTCTCACTCCATTTCCCCTCTCCCTCTTTTTCTCCAACTGTGCACATGCCACCTAATTAATTACACCCTACCATCGCATTGCTACAACAACCACTGCCGGCTAATTAACAGCACGCCTCAATCATGACCCCACTTCAAGGGTTCTGGATGTGATGGTGTGTGTGTGAATGTTAGACAGGGACAGCCAAAGAGACGGAGGCTGAGTATGTGTGATATGCTAAGAAACAAGCAGCAGGAATGAGACAGAAAAAAAGGAGATGGAGAAAGAGAGAGAAAGAAAGAAGAAGCGAATGGATTAAATGCGCCAAAGAAGAAGTGGTGAGAGCAGTGGAGAAGGAATGCAGAAATAAGTAGTCGAGCGCTTTAAGGTGACAGACAGATGCTCGATAGAACAGAGGAGAGGGGGATGAAGTACCTCGTCTCTACACCCAGCTGGATTCTGTCAGCCAGGCTGGAGCCAAAGAGGCTGGTAGGGACTCCCAACTACGGGGGAGTCTCACCCTGGAAACGTCACTCCCAATCCCCCCTGAGCCTCAGTGAGCCTGGCCAGACCCCAGCGCTACTGCAGCCTGCCACACCAGGCTCCATGGCTCCTACTGGCCCCAAAAAACACTCATACTGATCGTATCAGAAAGAAAAATGAAGTAAGGCAGGGCCTATGAAAACACACACTGGCTGTACAAGCTAAAAACCACGTACACCGCATGTAACGTCCCTCATGGTTGAATGGAGAGAGAGAGAGAGAGAGAGAGAGAGAGAGAGAGAGAGAGAGAGAGAGAGAGAGAGACAGCAACGGGAGGGAGCTTTAATTTGTTTAGTGTATGTGATTACATTAGTGTTAGGGTTATATTATTCTTCACCCACGATGAACTGAACCCCAGTGGGGCAATCGTAACATTAATAGTGCTTGACTGAGCCTACGCGCGTGCGCACACACACACACACATACACACACACACACACACACACACACACACACACACACACACACACACACACACACACATATACACATTTCCAGTGTATCTGCTTAACATTTGATATAGAAAATGATGATAAAACAGAAAAGAGAACCAGAGAAGTAAAGTATATGTGAACAGAAAAATATAGTTAAATGAAGGTTAGCTATATTGAAAGGGAGATGTTTCAACCTATAGCCGTCTATATGATTTATGATGAGTATATTGTTAGTAACAGTAATGTGACTAAAGTCACTATAAAAGGACTATTTCTGAAAGGGAAGCAAAAAGCCACAATTTCAAGAAATATTTCTTTCAGGTAATTGGAAATGATTTATGGTATTTAGTGACAGGTCACATTGAAAATATGACCTGTTCAACTATACATTTATCTTTACAATCTTAAGAAATGTCAAATCTATATACCAGAAGAAGCTGCAATATGTAGGCTTATTAACCTATTTTCCTTGACATTTGAAAAATCCAAACATTCTGTTCATAAAAATATCTATAAATTGAAAGAGCCTTTGAAATACTTTCTTTGTTATCAAATTCATCTATTGGAGATATTGTAGTATTTCATTTTCCTGTTATATGCAGGATAAGAGATTAGATATCAGAATACCATAAAAGGAAAATGTAAATAAAAAGAGAGGGCAACAGAGACAGAAGGAAAGAGTGAGAGTGAAACAGAATGTACTAGTAACAGGCCAACAGTAGAGTAGAGAGGCCATGTTCGCTGTCAGCCATTAACATGGCCAAGACTAAATTATTCAGTGCACACTGTCACCTTACACAAGCCTGGGCTAACTCAGACTAAAGAGGGCTGTGTGTGCGTGCATGTGGGTGTGCTTGTGTGTGTGTGTGGCTTGTAGAAGGCGGTAAAGGAGGATTCCTTTAAATAAGGGGCTCAGTAATGCCATCCTGTGGCTAGAAGAAGTAAGATACTCCACACAAGCCACATATACCAAAATCTGCTCTTATTCTGAATATGCTTGCAAATAGTGTATGAGCCCTAACCTTTACGTGCACTTTGAGTGTAATGTGTAGTAATAAGCGCTTGTATATACAAACATATCAGCACAAATAAAAAAATGACAATGAGAAGGAGAGAAGTGTTTTGTGTATAGGAAGTTGATTTCCATGCCGTCTGCTGGATTACTATAGAACAAGAGAGGATGGTTAGCAGGAGCAGCTGGGCAAACAATACAACCTCACCTGGAGTCATTTACATGGATTGTGTTTGTGTGAGTGTGTGTGCGCGTGGTTGATATGTTGAGAGGGATGTCTCCTGTTGCTGCTCTTCTACATCATGTTCCTGAAAGTGCCGTTGGCAAGGAAACCAGTGAGAGAGAACGACATGAGAGACAAGTCAAGGAGCACAGTTTCGAGTAAGAGCAAGACGAAATGGGGAATAAAAGGCAGAAAATGAGAGAGAGAAAATAAAAGCAGGATCTGGGAAGAGAGTGGCGGGGGGTG
>JAPQRN010000317.1:0-18612 GCA_037367275.1 Coranthus polyacanthus | reverse complement strand
ACACTGAACTGCCATTCAGTGGGTGCTGTCCCGGTTCCTCTGTCCACTAATTATATACAGTCTATGGTCAAAACTTTGGTGTCTCTGTTTATTGAATAAAACATTTTTTTCTTAACTTGTAAGTTACACTAACAAGACTGTCAAATTATTTTGTGACACAAATGTTTTGATGAAGTTTACCCTTTTGTCCAAATATGAGCAATTCTTGCTCCAAAGATTGCAATGGCAAAAACGTTTCTCTCCTCCTGGCTTCAAATGGCAGTTCAAAAACCAAAGGGTGATGTCACAGTTGCTCTGTCCACTTTTTTATACAGTCAATCAATGGATCACTGTAATGGATCCCACTGTAACATTGTGGACTACTCAAATAGTTTTGCACAAAAGTGGAGCGCTATGACACAGAGAAATTGGATAGACCTGACTTGTGACAAAAAGAAAAAAATATCACAACAATTGTGTTTTAGTAAGAACCAAAAACATGAGATTTAGAACCAATCGCAAGCAAGAATGTATCTAAATCATTCCTTCATTTTATAATTCAATCCGTATTTTACTGGATGTCTGTAGGAAACAGCATGTAGTGTTGAATTGACTCTCCCTCACAGCTGACTTTTAGTTAATCAGGCAAGTTCCAGATAATGGTCTTATTTTATTTAATATTAAGACCTTACATAATTTAATAAAAGACACTAAATAAGACACAAGGCATGCCGAACATCATAGTGTAATATGTAATATAACAATATTCATTCACCTTGTGAAAGCCTTTGAGTCTGTGGATCATTCCATGTTATTAAAAAGACTGGACAGTATTGGTGTTTCTAATCACAATTACCTGTCTAACAAGGTGCAGCATGTAAAATTAGATCTCTATATCTCTCAAGCCCCCCATGTGTCATTAGGCATGCCCCAGTGCTCAACACTGGGCCCCGCTCTCTCCTCCTTTTTTATTAATGACGTGCCACATGCTTTTACTAACGCACAAATTCACTTACATGCTGATGATATAATCCTGTATGCAACTGGTTCGTCTCCTAATGGTGATAAAGTCTCTTCAACATAATTTTTTTGAAATACAACATGCCTTTACTGATTTAAATTTATTTTTAAATGCAGTAAAAAAAGATGCAGTCTAAAAAACTAAAATAATGTGGTTTCGGTCACAAAGGCATATCCCCTCCCAATTTGGATATCACCACTAGACATGGATTCATCCTAGAGCAGTCCATTATAGTCCATAAATAGTTAGGAATCTGGATAGATAGTGATATGTCTTTCTCTCACCATGTCACCCTGTTGCAGTCAAAGGTTAAATCAAAGGTTAAATCAAAACTTGGTCTTCTATATAGCTATCTTCCTTTACATCTGCCGCCAAATGTATGATTGTTGAAATGACCATTCTTCCCTTATTTGATTAAAGGGACACAATCTATAGACTGTCCTGCAAAGAAACACTTCATAAACTTGATACAATTTATCACTCTGCTATTTGACTACTACAAACCCATTCAGAACACACCACTATCTTCTCTACTCTCTGGTCAAATGGCCCTCCTTGCATACTTGCCAAAATGTCCAATGGTTCACACTCAATTATAAAACTCTCTTAGGACATTTTCCTCAATATTTAAGCCAGCTACTGCAACCAATATCTGTAGCAAAGTACAATATACGGTCTTCACTGCACATCAAAGTAAATGGCAGTAAATCCGGTTATCTTTCCAGTCTGCTGCAGCTCATGACTGGAATCTGTTACAAAAAACACAAAAACTTGATAAATTTATCTCAGTCTCATCTTTTGAATGCTTACTTACAGTTACTTACAACTACAATGTTTTACTTCTGACTAATGGTTTTAAAGACCTACTTATGGTCATTTCAATTTAGACTGTGTGGATTATTTATTTTTGTCTGATTAATTGCCTTGATTCTGTTCTGATTTTTTGTATTGTTTTGGTTTGTTTTTATCGTTGTTGTTTATTTAAAAATAAGGGACAGTGTACATTAACATTTAGACATATGTAAATATACCCCAGTTAGCTAAAAGCCTAATTTTCATCGACAGTCCCCTTGCCTAATGGACACTGGCACTGCACTGGTACCCTGAAATAAATAGATAAGAAAGGATGTTCTTAATGTCTTGCCTGGTTAAACAAAGGTTCAAATAAAAAAAAATGAATTTACAGAGTTATGCAGTACTCTGTAAATTAAATACAAAATACAAAAGAGTATTCAGGCAAGAAATCTCTTATTAGACATCCATTGATGTTAAGCTGTTCTTTCACCGGCTCTGTAGATTGTAAATGTGGGAGTGGGAGGTCATCTCTGTGGCAGTGGAGAGGGGATGCTCCTCCTCTCAGCTTCATAAGCCACAGTCACACTGCTTCATTCTGTCTGTGTGACACTCCTGAGGCTGAGGTAAGAACACTTTCAATCTTTCTTTAGGACTGCTGTTTACTTTCTGTTTTCTGTTTTGCATTTGTCCTTTCAGCTCACCTTAATGTATAACTCTTTGTCTTTCATCATTTTATCTATAGGTACTATTTTCAGTTCTTTTCTGATTTGATTTGGTTTCTCTTTCATATCATATTCTTGTTTACTGCAGATGTTGCTGTGAATTTGAATTAGGAAAATTATATGAGACCTCAACTAGGTCAGTCTGATTATAGTTCAATAAGGTAAAAAGAAAAGCTTACATATACAGGTATATAAGCAATGGAGAACTGCTGATTGAATGTGATGAATTCATCAAAGCTTGTGTTGATGCAGTGCTTTATCCTTTGTTAGTACCATAAGGTCCACTCATGAATAATGGATTATACACGTCCATGTGTGTTATGTGATCTGTGCAGAAAGCCTAGAGGGCTTCAGAGATGACGACTGGCTGTATGAGGTCGACCCTGGAGCCTGAACATCGACTGACGACACAAGAGAGCTGTAAGCACACAGCCCTTTATCTTCTCACAGCGCAGTATGGAGTTACATATTTGTGGGGTATACATTATACATATATTATATATATATATTATACATATTATACACCCATACTACTACTACTACTACTACTACTAATAATAATAATAATAAATATTTAAGAGTAATATTCACATTTGGACAGAAAAGCAAAAAAGCAGTGTTTTATTGCTGTCACCTCTCTCTCTCTCCTTCTCTCTGCTCTGCTCAAGCACAACAAAGCTTTCTGCTGCGTCTGAAATATAGACTTGAAATAAATCAAATTATGAGTAACCTATGTGATTAAAAAAAATAATAAATTCTGGACTCTGAAAAATGTTCTTTTTCATATTTGCTGGACTAATATGGGCCTTTGAACATGGAGCATGTTGTTAATTATCATTTATATTAATTCATATGAGAATCAAACATTTTCAGTAATAGGTGCAACTGTATATATCTTGTTCAACTGATAGTACAGCTGAAGAGACTTTCTCTTTTTACGTAAAAAAAACCAAAACATATTCATCTGCAGCCAAAAAACACCACCTCAGACAGACACAAAATACCCTTCACATGGTGACTGAAGTGTAACAATTTGTGTGGCTGTGTGACAGACCAGAATGTGCTGGAGAGCCTGGTGGACAGGAAATCAGAGATGAAAGATAGAGATGATGATTATGGTGGTGGTGAGAAGAAGGCTCTGTGTGCAGAGCACCAGGAGGAAAACCAGCTGAAGAAACCTCGAAGGAAGGACACACCGGTCCTTAACTCCCCTCCACATATACCAGGTCAGCACACTCACAGAATAACAGCAGATGTAATTGCTTCAATGATTAACTGATGTGTTCATTGTGTCAGTTTATTTTAATTATAGAAATGGTGTTTGTCTTCCATGTGTCTTGTGGCTTTGGGGATACAGTCTTACATATAATCTCCAGGTCAGTTTCTTCTCTGAATCAGTCCTCTTGTAAGGTTGCTTTATACCAACAAATCTTTAATACATTAACAGGTACACAGAAATACATTTGCAACAAAATGTTTTCATGTAAAAACATTATACAGAATACGTAAACAATATTTATTCCATATCAACATTTAGATCTGTACAATTATGACCATATGCAGTATTTGTGCTGGTTCAGTGGAGCATCAAGTTCATTTACATTAACTGGGCAAGTCAACCTAGGAGTCACACACTTTTTCCATGGTTAATGACAAGATACACTTTATTGTCACATTTCTGCCATTAACAAAAATAATTCATATTTCATTTCATATGGGTCTACAACTTAACTCTTTAAAAGGTTTGATTTTACCTCAACTTTCAGTGTCACTTTGAGTCAGTCTGAAGAGCTGCTTCATGTCAGTCATTGGTTTATTCTCATCTTTCACGGCAAACTACATCTTTTTACAATACTGCCACCTTATGGAAATAATCAGCATTACAAACAAACTATTTAGTGGAGGGAGTAAGGACAAATAGCCTTGTCCAAGATGAATTTTGAGTTTTTTTTAAAAGCAATTTGATTATAAAAATGTATATGTATGTATATATTATATATAATAATTTATTAGAATAATTTTATTTATTTTTAACTTTTATTTTTAACTGCACATTTGACCTTTTTTCAATACATTTTGCCCAATATCACAAATCTACAGGCTTTGCAGTCTGTACAAATTATGTACATATATATGTGTGTGTGCATAATTATAATAATACATAATTGTATGTACATAATTTGTACAGACTGTAAAGCCCTTTGATTTGTGATATTGGGCAAAATGAATTGAAAAAAAGGTCAAATGTGCAGTTAAAAATAAAATAAATTACTGAAATTCAATTG
The DNA here is from genome assembly GCA_037367275.1 of Coranthus polyacanthus. Classification (NCBI taxonomy): domain Eukaryota; kingdom Metazoa; phylum Chordata; class Actinopteri; order Kurtiformes; family Apogonidae; genus Coranthus; species Coranthus polyacanthus. Next base: position 13,810 of record JAPQRN010000317.1, on the reverse strand, counting down.
AATGTTTTCTGATCTGATGTCATCATTGTAATGTATTGTGTAGTCTTATATTGCGACTGATAATTTGCTACCACAATAGCTAACTGCTGGTTTAGGGGCAAATACCTATGAATATAAAATCATACTGCATTGATGTGTTTGGTCAGATAAGTAGGTTGAGGATAGAAATAAACTCTTAGATTACTCTTGATGTGAAAAAGAAAAAATCCAGAGCTTTCAGAAACTTAAACATTTTGTTCAACTATCTAATGCTGTACTCTAATTCAAGAAGCATCTCCAAGCAAATTCCAGTCCATCACATAGTTTCCTGGTTTCAAACCTGACTGTATGTTTCCTTTTTAAAGGAGTCAGACTGATGAAGGCAGAGAAGAACATGGTTCACCTAGAGGATGAGGAGAAGGATGTGAAGGATTAAAGATGCCATGGCCATTTTTTGATTGTTTTGTTGATGTTTTCAGTGAATGTTTTTATGAGTAGAGCCTCATTAAATTTGGCTTTATGACCAAACATTTCTTGAGTGCTTATTTAGTGTTCTAATCAATGTGGAAAAGCAAAGGTTGTATGGGATGATGAGGTACATGTTACCAATGCTGAGAGGCAGACTTACATTTAGATATTATGTCTGCTTAACTTGAAAACAATAAACACGTTTCAGGTTAGTTTAGGTCACGTGTGTCAAACTCAAAGCCTGCCACCTCATATTATGTGGCCCATGCAAGCTTCCAAAAAATAGGATTTTCATATAATACAATCCTGTGCTGCTTTTCAGAAGTATAACAAACATAAACAATCATATCCCCACAACTTATCTTTATTTTGTTGAGTAGCAATGAAGGTATCTTGTCATTAGATGGCAGTTTTCTGATGGTTAAAAAAGTACTTAATAAATTTGATCTTTGATGGATGAGTAATGAGGATTTCTTAATCTCAAAAATTAATGGTATTTTTACATCTATGTACATTAATGCACAAGCATGTGTTTTTGTTACAAACTCATTTTTGAAATAAATTGTGCAATAGTTGTGCACTTGAATATCTGCTTGCCATCATTTTTCCTAGGCTTCTACTTTTGGAGTTAATTATTAAGTTATTACTAAAATAAAATTAAATGCGGAGGCAATTAAGTTATGTAAAGAATATAAAAAAGTAGATATAGTATTGCAGTTACCACCAGCCCTTTGAGGGCAAGCATGATGGTGAAGTGGCCCAGGATGAAATACAGTTTGACACCTCTGGGTTAGGTACTTAATAAATTGCCCATATTTTCTATGAGTGCAACTTTTCCAACTCCCATGCACATACATATAGCATAAAAAAGGACCAAAGGTTCAAGTTTCACAATCTTACATTTTCAGTTTACACATTAAAATAAAACAGAGAAAGAGAAAATTCAAAAATATGTCAAATATACCAACATTTTTCACACTTGGAAAAAAGTTGGTGTATGAGTGGAAGGTCTGAATTAACAGCTAATGTAAGTTATTGTATGAAGAAACTACATGAACTGATAAAGTTTGAAAATTGACTTGAAATTGACCTTACGTCACAATAAGCTGATTTGTTTTATGAGTCAAACATGGATAGATAGGAGCTTGATAACTATTAATGATTGTTTCATTCTTAGCCCTGGCCCTTTCAAATAAGTTGACAGTTAAAATATGACACGGATCATCAGACACCAACTCCTTATTTTCACATAACAGTAGTGGATGGAGTTGGACATACACTTTCTTTGATTACAATGTGTGATAACTTGGGATGTAAACCTTACTTTAATCTGCATGTATTCTCTTCAAAGTTAAAATGTAGGACATTTTAACGGTGTTGCTTAGCGCGTGTCAGAAGCGTCCCACAACCTCGGGAAGCTCGGCGGGACGCTTCGTTAAGGATACGCGGCGAATCTATTTTTGACAGACCCACTTCTGTCGCGTCAAGCAACACAGAGCAGATGAGACGGATACACGAAATGCATAGAGGATCCGGTCAATTTTCAAAATAAAACACCCAGCGCAGACCCTAATCGTATAAGATTACAATATCAACATCAGTAACCAACAGAACGCCCAGATACTGATACGAAACAATTACGAAGATGAATATATTTTTAACAACCTAAACACAGCCACAAATATTCGATCCAGGACGTTTAGAACTCCACAGACAAAAACAAGCCATTTTACTAGATTACCCATTTTAACTATGGTTGAACTACAAAAATCAAGTAGAAATGACCAATTCAAGAGATCAGACAGACATGACGCGCCGCTTGTGACACGCTGCCGGTGTGAATTCACGCTTTACAGAGGACGCAACTGAACGACGTCGGAGCCGTGACGGAGCCCGGTGGAAAGCCGGGTTAAGTAAATCCCTGTAGATTGATAGTCTAATTTATTGTTACAAACTTTTAACACAAGGTTGGAGCATTGAGTAAAATAACTGACACTCTGCCAAGTGCATCTTGGTCAGTCGTTCTATTTGTCTGATCAGAAGAGAAACTAAAATGACATATGGAGCTGCTGGATCTCTGGTGTCTGGTGTGTTGAGATAAAGTCGTTATGAATGTATTTTTAATGGACATGACTAATTAAGGCACAGTGACGTTTAGAAACCTTATATATCAAGCATCTGTTATAGCAGATGTATTACAATAAACTTTAAAAGCAGCAAATGACAGACAATACTCATGAGAGATAAATTAAGCATACAATGCACCAATTTGTAATTCAACAGAAAAGATCATTAAGACATTTATAAAATTTTAGCTGGACACAGTATAGTGCGAGAAATCACAAATGGGGGAACATATTGCTATATACAACATTGACAGGAATCAGAAATCAGGAATACTATGCTGTACTGTACAAAGAAACAAAACGCTTATGATCTTGTGACAGTATTTTGAGATCACTTTCGGCGGCGTAGAGAGATCCGCTGTAGTCTCCTGGCTTTTCCCCTGGCATCAATGGGGCGCATCTCTGTTACCTTTGACCTGACTAGCTGGTAGGAGCTGGCACAGTAGCTGGGTCTCTTGTAGTAATAAATGAGAGGGCATTCAGGCTGATGGTCTGTGGACACAGCACAATCTGAGTTAGCATGTAACCACATATCCTTACACTCTGGAGGTTGTTGTTACAGGTCATTATGTGTGTTTCTGTGTGTGCATGTTTGTCTCACAAACCAATTGCAATAGCTTACTGTAAGTTGTGAATCTTGCTTTTAAAAAACACATTATATGCATCACTAGCATCACATAGTGGACCTGATATCAATTGCACCAATGAAAACCACAGATGGCTACAGTCTGATTGCTCAAACTGCATCAGGTGTTCATCTTTGGTTTGCTTTAGTGAAAAACTCCCACAATGCAGGGCTATACATGATACACTTTTTAATGAAAAGCATTGCATTTGCAAAAGCAGCAGAATGATAATTATTCAGATCTATAATGTAATAACAATATTCATTCATTCATTCATTCATTCTCTGTAACCGCTTAATCCTCTGGAGGGTCGCGGGGGGACAATATGAATTATTGTTATTAAATATATAACAATATGAAATATCAAAGTGCTTTCTGTTGGAAAACACTGAATCAAACACCACAGTATGCTTCAACTGGACAGTGAGCAAGAAATTAAGTTAAATCCAAGTTCGATCAGGTAGATTTCCAGCTTTCTCTTTAAAATTGTGAAATTGTTCTCTCATTCAGACTAAGTGACCAGCCTTTAGCCCTTGTCACCTTGTCTTTCATCACAGTGTGCTATTTCTCACCACAATCATGTCTGCTCCCCGATTCCCTCCACACCAAGGTCTAGACTCCACCTAGGGACATTCCTGTTCACCTCATTGTCTCTTACACAGCCTTTCTACCATGCCCATTATGTAAATGAATGAACTTACTTTATTACTCAGTATTAAATCTTGAACTACAAAGTCGGGTGATAATTCTGTATTGAATTATCACATATAAATTTCACTCAGAACTATTAACTATTACCTGTTATTATTACTGTTCCAAAGAGCAGTAGAAGAGAAGAAAAGAAGAATTATTATATCATGCTTTTATTATCAAAACTACAAAGAAGATATATAAGAATAATTAATAGTTGGAACATTAAAACAGAATGTAGCAATATTAAAATGCTGTGTTGCAGTCTGAATGTGAAGAATGGAGTGCTTAACAAATGTATTAGACTACCACCCAATGTAAGGTTTATGCCACAGCTGCCCTAAATTACCACTGGTAATTGCCAAAATGGTTTTTATGTTCCCGTAATGGTTAAGCACTGTATATTTATAAATTAAATGAAGTTGAACAGACAAAACATGAAATACTCTGTTGTGTTCATACTGTCTACAATGAAATACAAGTCAAAGTACATTTTAATGTCACTGCTTTCTCTTATAATTTGCATTTTCCATACTGTTCCAACTATTTCATATTTGGGGGTTGTAAAATAAACCATGCAGGAGAGATATACAGAAATGTAATGTATGATTTATTGTTGATGTATTACTGTGTGGACAGTATAGTGTAATGAAGATGAAACTCATTCTAAATGTATTCACTTTTGAATTATTTAATGTGTAATAATCCATTATATTTGAAATAAAGGTTTTGTATATATCTTAATTAGAAAAATAATTAGCTCTAACCAACCAATAGTGACTAGTACCATAAACTTAGTAATTGCAGCACCTTGGGGTTGTCAAATATCTCTATTGTACCTTTAACCACACCCAGTGGTAATTTTATCACATACCGACTGGAAAAAACAGTCTGGAAAACATATCACAAGATGTTGATATCTTGTGATGAACTGAAGCCAATCAGCAGAAGATTGGCTTCAGTTCTTTTGAAAACATAAGTAACCATATTTAAAATGTTCTAAAATGTTCATGTTTTATATTTAATGTTTTATAGTACCCAGACATTAGTTGTGGACTGAATAACCTGTTTTATTTTTTAAATGCTGGTAAACCCTAGCCTGGGTATCAGACGCATCTGCCTGAGTTCAAACATTCATTTCCTCTGGCAGATCAGTCTGGTACTGCTCCCATTCAAACTGATTTCCACTAAGCCTGATTGGGTAGAGCCAATCACAACCATTTATGTGATATGGGGCGGGTCAGATGTGGTTTGATACAATGACGGGCTACCACCTATGACTGCCTGTCTAGCACTGCCTTTTGTCTGTGACTGTTGCTCTGATTAACTGTAAATCTATCCAAATGCATCCAAAGACATTTTGGTCCGAGCCTGTTGATAACACCCCTTGGAAATCAAAAATGAACTGAGAAGGCCCAGACTAATTCTCAATTAATTCCAACTAATTCTAAGAATTAGTTTGGTCATAGCCTATAAATACTTGACCTGCAAATGTATGCCAATTGTACCTAATTGTGCCCTTTAATATTGAAGACAAACGGATGTGTACACCCCAATGAAAGGGGTGTAAGTGAAGGATTTGTTGGACTTCATACCATTTTGAAGCTGTTGCTTGTCCGTGTGGCTCTCATTCAGTCCTGATCCCAACAAGGAGCCCGCTGTCCCCCCTGAATCCATGTCTCCTTCTGGCTTCTTTAGTTGTTGATTCTTCTTGTCCTCCACCTCACCCTGTCCTTGCACATCTGTTTTCATCCCATGCTGCCCTGTGTTCAGTTTGTCTTCTATAATCTCCTTTTTCTGGCTCATATCTTCTGTTTCCTTCTTGGCCTTTTCCTCCAGGTCTACAAGAGGCAAGATCAAAAGTAAACAGAACTGACATACATCATTTGATGGATGATTCTTGATGCCTGTGGAACAACATAACTGTATCCCAAGCAGAAAACCTTGTAATGGTGCAAAAGTACACAATGCACTAACATGTTTTAGTTTCAGTTTTTTTTGCAAATAGGATGGTGGCATATCTGGCCTTTATGATGCAGTGTTACGCAGGAATGATGCCTTCGCTGAGATTTGAATCTGTTTTACAAGACATACCTGAGAACAACAGCAACAACAACAAAAAACATAGACAGCAGACAGGAACAAGCAACACAATACACAAGGCACTTAATAAAACACAACAATCCCAAAAAAAAAGATTAGATAACTAAGCTTTAAGTTCTCTAAGGGGAGGGAAGGTCTGACGTTTGAGGACAGTTTGCAGGTCATTCCATTTTAAAAGTGTCTAGTACCTGAAGCCAGTTCTGCCAATATTGATGTGTGTACTGTATGAGCATAGACGTAGATTTTACCCACATTTCCCCCCCCCTCCAATAAAAACATGAAACAGGCAGAGAACTCTTATTTTAAGTATGGCTGTGGCCTTTATTTACTTCAGTTGCATTAGACACCAGTCCTGAATTTGAAGGAGGCTTGTATTAGAGTCAGGCCTTCCTCTGTTTAATAAGTAGAAATGGCCCTATTTATTACAAAACTTCGTGTTGATCCAGTTCTGTTTGCAATGTTGCAATGGAATGAACTACTCTACAAATGCACAAATGCAAATACTCTGCACTTTCTTTACTGCTCCAAAATAAAAGACCCCTAGCATTTCAGTAGATAGAAACCATTCATTGCTTAACAGAGGTTTTAATGTAGAAACATTGTCTTCCTGTCACACTTTCTACAAATGACAGTTTTGCTGAAAAAGTAAGATACACAACTGCAGTGACTGAAATCAGCCAATATGTAATTATGTAATGTGACTTGATGATTTGTAAATTTAACACTGTTGATGTAGCCAACAAAGTGTTGAAAACACCTGGATGATATTGTTAAATGTATTCAGTTAAACTGAGAGGTGTTATTAGTGTTGTATGCTTGTTTGTAACTAAAGTAGTTTCCTGCCCATTAAACTTTGTTAACTGGTTAAGAACAGCAGATAAACTTCCAGTATTAGCTGCAGCTGTGATTTATTGACAGTTTGAGACATCTAAATTTCATAGGAATTTATTTAAGCTATGCATACATATAAAGGAAAGTTAGTGAGTCACATCTATAATAGTTGAGTTTTTCTAATCAGTCTCCTCTATGTAATAGACTGCAGGTTATACCTCTTTTAACATGCTGCTTGTTGGCACTAAATTAATAAGAATTACCTGTGTAGATGCTTTTTGCAGCTTTGCTTTAGACATTTTTAGGGCTGCTGCGGAACAGGAGAATAAATATTTGAATCTAATATGAACACGTCAGTGTGACTACCTTTAGCTGCTTCTGCCTTCCATGTCTCCTTGTTATGACGAATCTCATGGTTCCATGTGACCATGAAGCTCTTGAAGTTCACAGTGGTCAGAGAGCAGCTTCCCTCCGAGCCTGTACTCTTCACACTGGAATGCTTCCCATCACTGCCACTAATACTGTTGACACTGAGGACAATGGAGACATGCAAGAAAGCATGCTCACACACATGGATAGACACAAGCATATACATATTTACAGTGAGACATGGGACTCCAGTTATTACTACGCTGCTGTTTAGCAGTTAGGCAGTGGTTAATCACATTTACATTTCCCTAAGATAGAGGCTTAAAGGTTCAATGTGTAATATTACACACTGGACCTTTAAATGTTCTGTCGAGCTGCATAGCTGGTGGATGTGTCAATAAAAGAAACACATTTAACATCAAAGAACATGACTGTGGACCAAGTAAATACATCTATTTGACAACCAAGCAACCAAGAAAAATTAAGACAGTATTCTACTAATATACATACCATATATTTCTTCAAAGCTCTAATGCACCAATGTTATGTATTAACTGTAAGAGCCAGCTTATTGGGTTTTTTTTTTAAAATAATTTATTTATAAAATAATTTTTCTAGTTATAAATATTAAATTAAAAACATATTTAGAATATTTGTTTGTTATTGTTGTAATTAAATGTGTTCTTTGGATATGATTAACAATAGAACAGGAGAATCAATCAATGACTGAATACTTTGGGCATTGAGCTTTAAGTCTGTTTTCAAATCTTTTTAACAATGGTGTAAATTATTTTTTGTAAAGTGAAATAGAAATAGATGTAGCTCCAACTGTGCAGTTTCTTTCACAGAAGCACATCTGTTAGTTTGGTTCCAGCACTTTCATTAGCAACATTTGGCCAGGACGCTCTTGTAAAAGATTTTAAAAAAGAGCAGACATTTGTTTCCAGCTGTTTTCTGATAAACAAAAACAAAGACAAAAATTACATAGAAGATGTATGTAATGTAAAAGACGTAATTCATGATGTAATTTTGTACAATTGAGTCCTGAGGAGATTTGAAAGGTGAAAGGTTTGTGAACCACTGATGTAAACTATTGTCTGATGCAGCACATGAAGATTATAAGACATAACCCATACTGTAAACAATAGGCTTCATGCCTTTTTCAGTTAGCGACAGGCCTCATTCTAAGTGTAGCAGTCTAAGTGTAGAGGGGTGATACTTTGGGGTATTTTCTGGTACACTAATCAACTTCAATCATCAACAGCAGCCCTCTGCTAGTTGAAGTTGGTTGAAGTTGATTTTTGAATCTCTAAATTATAAATTAATGCATCATATATTATATAATAAAATACCATATGCTCTGTTTTCTGTTTAACCCAATAGCCACAACTTTATCAATGCAGAACTGATGTATTTGCATATATTCAAAATGTGTTCATTTCATAGCAGGGGTGTCAAACTCAATCACAGCAGGGGCCAAAACTTAAAACATGGTCTAGCCGAGAGCCAAACAGGGTCAACATTTGAATAAACTGTTCATGTTTTCATCAGAAATATGAAGTTAACTGCTCCCAAGACAGGTCAGAATTCATAACAAAGCAGGGGTATTAAAAAACCCAAAACAAAAAAAATGAGATCAAATTTAAAATAAGAGACGAGCAGGATTATTCATATTTTTCATCATCACTTTTTAAGAGTTAAAAGTCTTTTCTAATGAAAACATTTATCACAGGCACCATAAAGAGCCAGAAAATGCTATTTTTTCTGAAGAAAATGTAAAAGAATTTTGTTTTTCATTAACAATGCCATCAAGCAAAATTTAATTTTCAAATATGATCAAGCTGGTGAAAATTTGCAAATATTTCAAACAAAAACTGTATTGTGAATATGGGAAAAAGTACAAAAAACACATATATATGAAGGGTTGCATCAGTGAGATGACTTCTGTGTGCGGTTCTATTCATCATAACTTAATGTCGCTGTATCGTCAATGACCACTGATGAGTGTGTCATTAGAGCAGTGAGGAGGAGGAACTGGTACACTGCAACCGTTGCAGTGCATTATGGGATTTGTAGTATGAGTGGTGTGAGTGCTGTATACTGGCAGGCCATTAGTAATAGACATAATATGATCTCGCAGGCCAGATATAATTGTACTGTGGGCCACATCCGGCCCGTGGGTCTTGAGTTTGACACATGTGTATTATAGGGACTTAAGATAATTGGCATGTTAATATATTATGACATTCATCAACATGATTCAAATTGAAACGAATTCAAACAGATCAATTTTGTGTCTCCCAGGCTTATAACCCAGTAACTATTACATATCCTACTACAATACAGGCCTATCAGCTCAGTTATTGTGTGTGTCACCTGGAGTGCCTGAAACCAGTTAGTCCAGAGCGAGATGCTTCCTCAATGAGCGGCGTGACTATTTTCTCTATCATTTCTGTCAACACAGTGAATGTTGGCTCAACAATGAAGTCGATGAATCCTGCAGAAAACAGGCAGACAAGCAGATATAATAAGCAGAATAATCTTGTAACAATGCAAAGCAAATACAAAATCTATGCAAAATCTAGCAGCACTGGATTTCTGTAATTTACCAATCTGGGACTGGGCCACCAGTGTGGATTTGCGGTCACAGAGAGGTGAAAAGGGCAGGCCCAGCTCAGCTTCTTTGTCCCCCTGAAAACAAATTCAGAAAACTATTGTGAGAGCAGGTCCACTGCTTTGGAGTAGTAAAGTGTTGCTTGCTTATATGTGCACCATTAGACATTGTTTACAGTGTCGATGTGAGGGCTGATGCAACACACAGAAACATGCTTATGAAGTGCTCTTCATAACCTGATAAGCTAACAGGGTGGTTTTGCATTCTGTAAATGTTTTAGTCTACTAGGTTTACTTTAGTCTGACTCACAGGAAGTTGTCTGTTGGAATAAGCCTGCCATTTGCCGACTATCTCATTCTCCTGCTCCTTCCACTTCATTTTCAATGAACAACAACAAAACTTGCTTCTGAAAACAGCAAACTTTGCTAAAGATTTGGATCATGCAATAAGGCAGGCTTGGTTCTTAGTGGTGTTTTCTTTTGCAGGGATTTAGCCATTTTTGCAAGGTCATGTCTCCCAACATTCAAATGTTCCACCAAAACAAGTTCCCCCTCTTTCCATTCTTGTTCTTACTTCCTTGGTTTAGCACCACCCAAGACGACTTTGATTAGTTTAAAAGGAATTGTTGGATTTTGTTTAAAGTACATTTTCTTAAAATTCAAAACATTTTTCCTCAAGTATTTGACTTTAGTATTCTCTTTAATATTCTCTTAGTCTTAATGACTTTTTAAAAAAGCATTAGAGGGACTTAGCTGCGGAATTGGTTGACAGGAAGTCATATGTCTTAACAGCAGAAGTTTTAAAAAAATATATATTTCAATTAATAAACTGTTGGAGCTATTTGTTGTCTTCGTAATATCTATTAATGAGTTAATGTTTAGTAATTTTTGTTGTTTTGCTCTGCATAATAATTACACTAGTTTGAGATTGTTCCACATTATCATTATTTTTGTTAATTTGAGTAACAAAATACTTTTGTTTTGAATGCAATGGGCACACAGGTGAGCTATATAAGTAAGTAGTCATGGATAGGACAGGCAGGCACTGGGAAGGGCACATGGTTTTTTACCAGGAGATAAAGAGAGGCAGCAGAGGCCATGGTCCTTTGTCTGTCACTTTGATTGCTATATGATAGAATAAACCACAGAAAAAAAAAATTATATTTTTCCTGGACAGTGGCCATTTGAGTTGAATAGTTGATTGTGTTATTTGTTAATCAGTTTGTAGACAAATAGCCACTACATATTTTTTTTTTTATTTGGGTGCTCATTATTTGAGCACCCACTTGAACAAACTGTTAATCAGAGGCAGGGTAAGCTTGGGACCCACAGCTCCTTGTGCTGTGGAGAACGAGCGGCGCTGAGGCGGCAGGCTGACAGTAGTGAGAGACCTGGCAGGGCTTGAGGTCGACGACAGGTGGGTAGCACTCACGTACTGGAGCTGGGGAATCCAGTCGGTGTCGGGTTCCCGTCGGCAGGAGTTAGCAAGAAGGGGAGCTGAGCACTGAGTCCGGAGTCGGCACTGACGGGAAGCAGGAGAATGCGGAAGTCCAAGACCCGCGGCAGAATGGGTCTTCGGGCGTTAGGCTGGAGACGTGGGTCAGGAGACAGAAGGCAGGTCCGGTATCCGGCCTGGAGACAGGCTTGCTGGTCGGGGGCAAGCAAGGTCATACACAAAAGGTCCGGACCGAAGAAAATTCTGCAGAGTCATGCAGGTAACAGAGGACAATCTGGCAAAGAGGAAGTGTGAGAGGTGATTATATATTGATGTCACGGCAGGTGAAACAGATGTCGCTGATTGCAGTAGAGTGGCAGGCTGGGCAGGTGAAACAGATGATCCTAATTGCTGGAGGAGCGAGGGATGGCAGATCGTGACACCCGTAGGTTGAGGTCTCTTGTGCACCGGCATGTGTCTCTGCCACTGGAGCAGGTGGAACTGGAATCAGGGAAAGTTGCACTCCTGCTAGCCACGAAGAGGGCTGGCCACCTCTTTGCATTTTCAATACACCCCTCTTGCCTCTCTATCAGTGCTAACGGGGAGTCAGTGGAGCTGTGACCGAACCCCTCCTTTCAACCCATTGTATTACTGTCTCTTCAGAGTTATTCAGGTGAGGGCCTTTTTCCCTCCTCCACACAAGAACGAGGGAGAGAGACTGCTTCATGCTCTTTGTCCTATATGTGTGCTGCATTGTTATTTGGACCACACTGCAGGTTTCATGGAATTGGATCAGTTGTTTGTGGTTTTGGGACCCGTGCTCATTTTATGTGGGGTATTGCCTCATCAGCTGTCATTTTCAGGGGTGTGTCAGTGCAGGACATTTCCACTTCCAGGTCTCTGCAGTCACATCTTAGGGATATGACATCTGGTTCTGTGGCTCACTTGGTACTCAACATGAGGAACGTGCTTAGATCTTTTCTAGGAGAGTGAGGTTGTATCACCCCTGGAGGCCCCTAGGCAGGCGGCACTGTGGGGTGTGTTTTTTTTTATTTTCACCCAGTCACTGTGGTTATGTGTTGGGCTAGCTGGGAGTACACCTTTCCCTAACAGCCTTCACCTTAGTCAGTAACCAATAGCAAAGCCTATTAGAAGGTGGTGCATGGCATTCTCTTTTTATTGCCTTTTGAAAGTACACACAAAAAACATGTGATGCAACATGCCATCACATATAAAAGAACATGAACATGACGACCTTTTGAGCATGAATAAGACCAGGGAGATATAAGACTACAAGTACACACAAAGTAGTAAAAAAAGTAAAAATAAAAAAATACCTGAATGAAAACAGATTTACAAGGAAGTCTGGTCTGAATGTAGAGACATATGTAATCCACTTTTCCCAATTTTCAATCAATACATCTTTTTGTGTTCTTAGATTAAAAGTTCTTTCTAGAACAAAAATATCATGTACCCCACTTGGTTACAGACTTTTTACAAGCCACCAATAATATTCTTAACAGATATTTATCTTTCTTCCCCCACTCAAGTTCCTCTAGATCATAGGTGTCAAACTCTCACAACAGACTATGTTCAAAAAAGCCATATCACAAAGTGAGGCTGCTGTAAAGGCTAGTTGTATTGTGGCAGCAGAGATCGTAAAATCAGCCCGGCCCTTTAATGAGGGAGAATTTGTGAAAAAGTGCATGATGCAAATTTGTGACATTGTGTGCCCAGAGGAAAAGCAAGCATTTTCAACTGTGAGCCTCAGCAGAAACACAGTAGCTGATCTGGCCACCAAACTATATGACTAGCTGATGGAAAAGGCCCAGCTGTCAGTCTTCATCTGTGGATTGGACTACTCTGTGTATTACGGAGGAACTTTTGGGATTAAAATCAATGCATGGCACAACCATAGGAAAGGAAATCTTTGAAGAGGTTTCCAAATGTGTAACTGAAATGAAGCTGCTGTGGAATAAACTCGTGGGATTAACAACAGATGGTGCGGCAGCGATGTGCGGTCAAAAGAGTGGATTGGTGGCCAGGGTTTGGGAGAAGATGCGGGAGGAGAACTGTGCAGGTGAGCTAACTGTTTATCACCACATCATACATCAAGAATCACTATGTGGCAAAGCCCTAAAGATGGAACATGTTGCTATGGCCACAATAACATGAGTGGTTAACTTTATAAGAGCCAAAGGTCTGAATCACTGCCAGTTCAAATCTTTTCTGAAGGAATGTGGTTCAGAATACACAAACGTGCCATATCACACAGAGGTGAGATGGCTAAGCCAAGGAAAAGTACTGAACAGATGTTTCGAGCTGCGTGAGAAAATATGTCAGTTTCTGGAAAGCAAAGGGAAAGACACAGCAGAGCTCCGGGAGCAAAAGTTTCTGTGTGAGCTGGCCTTTATGTGGGATATCACAAGCCATCTTGATGCACTGAACCTGCAGCTTCAGGGCCAGGGGCGTATCTTCCCCAATATTAGCTTCTTCCCCAATATTAGCTTCTCTTCATTGGCTTCCAGTAAAATCTAGAATTGAATTTAAAATCTCGCTGCTAACTTACA
>JAPQRN010000316.1:0-18615 GCA_037367275.1 Coranthus polyacanthus | reverse complement strand
TTTGGGAGATTTCAAATGTCTTTTTGCAAAATGAAGCCGGGCTTGGATGTTTTTCTTCGTGAGATAAGGCTTCCGTCTTGCCACCCTACCCCGTAGCCCAGACATATGAAGAAGACCTTAGATTGTTGTCACATGTACTAGACAGCCAGTACTTACCAGAAATTCCTGCAGCTCCTTCAATGTTGCAGTGAGCCTCTTGGAGGCCTCCCTAACCAGTTTTCTTCTCGTCTTATCAGTTTTGGACGGACGTCCTGTTCCTGGTAATGTCACTGTTGTGTCATGTTTTCTCTACTAGATGATGACTGTCTTCACTGTGTTCCATGGTATATTTAATTCCTTGGAAATTCTTTTGTTCCCTTCACCTGACTTATATCTTTGAGCATTGAGATCTCTCTGATGCTTTGGAAGCTCTCTGCAGACCATGGCTTGTGCCTACAAAAATGTCAGGAAAAGCCTACGAGAACAGCTGAACTTTATTTGGGGTTAATCAGAGGCACTTTAAATGATGACAGGTGTGTGCTGACTTCAATTTAACATGAGTTTCAATGTAATTTGTTAAATCCGAATACAGCCACATCCCCACTTATAAGAGGGTGTGCACACTTGTGCAACCTCATTATCTCAGTTGTTTATTTTTACTTCACCTCCCTGAACGATTTCAGTTTATTTTTCAATTGCGTTGTACAGGTTATAGGTCACATTAAAGGTGGAAAAAGTTGTGAAATGATTTATCTTGGTGTCATTTTTTTACATCACAAAAACCTGGCATTTGAACAGGGGTGTGTAAACTTTTTATCTCCACTGTATGAAGGATAGTAAACCACCAAAGTGTTCAAGCGGTCAAACCAATGGCCAATGAAACGCTTCGTGAAGCACCCGTGACGTCCGAAGGACGTCATCAGTCACGTGACAGTCGCCACCTGATACAAGCTTCGACACTTGATACAGAGTCGACACACCATGGTTCGTTAGACTGACACAAGCTTCGGAGCTCCGGTATTGTTTGCCCAGCTCTAGGATCCCTAACTTTAGGAAAGGCAGTTCTAACCCTGCTGTGTTGTTCTGGTGTTCACAGGAAATGATCTTCAGCTCAGCGAGTCGGGCAGTGACAGTGATGATGACTGATCTTGATGCTGGTCAGGTTCTCTCTGTGCTCTCTTCTCTGCCTGGTTCATTGGTTCCTTTGCTGTGATCGCTGACCCCAGCTGTACATCTCAGTTTGACTGTCATTTATTATGTCCTTAAAGCTGGCCAGAATGCAGATTTAAAAGTGTATTTATAATAGATGTATATTTTGTTTTATAAACTTAAACTTAAGAGAAATTAAGCTTTTAAAAATGAGAGGTTTGGAATATTATATATTAGAGTGTGCATACATATTTTCTGTACTTAGAGCAACTCATTTTATCTACCTATTTTGTCTTTATGGAAAGGTGAGGTGCAGATTATTTGGAAAAACCACCTCACACCTTCCCCTTGTCACTTTTCAGAGAAAGTGTGGGAATCTTTTCCACATCATTTTCATGTTTTTTTAAAAATTAGCTTGAATTACACACATATCTTTTTCAAAGGACCTAACACATCAGCTATTTTCTGCTTAGCTAATATGGGCTGAGGTCAGTGGAGCACTGTTATACTGTGCCTTCCTAATCTCAACTTCATTCTCTTATTAGCTTTAAACCGTTTCCTGTTGAACAAATTGCTGATGAGATCTTCCCTCTCAAGTTTGGCAGTTTGAGTTAATTCAAGATTGCTGTTTACCAAAAAACTTACAGAAACATTTGAAAGTATAGCTTTCTTGCATTTCTAACAAATTGGCATTAAAAGCTCTATCAGGTCATCATTTACCATTAGAGGAAGAAATATCCTTTTACACATTTTACGAATTACAGGCCTGATAAATATCAGCTTATCAAAATAGGGCCTGTTTCAGAAAGCAGGTTTAACAAACTCTGAGTTTAACCTGAAATCTAAAATTAATAAAGTCTGAGATGTGACACCTACAATTTTGGTCTCAATACAGCTGATCAGAGTTAGTTCAAGTAGACTCTGTGTTCCCTGGTGCAAAAATGTGTGTTTGTGGACTACATGTGCATTTTTCTCAAAAAACTATTTGCAGCCATAGAGAATAAGGAGCCTGACTGTACTGAAAAAATAAAAATATAGGCACCAAATTTTCGCCTATATGGACTCACCAAACCACAAGCAAGCAATGTGATTTCAGTAATCTGTTGTTAAAACAGCTTTTTGTTAAAAGTGAACATTAAGTGGACCTCTATTTTACATATACCCTAAATCCACAACATGCAGTGTAAATTTAAATGTACTCATTTAAATTCCTAACAACTGTATACTCTGACATATTCGCATTATTCTATCCAACATAACTGAATTTTCCCTCAGTGCAGCAGTCATGACAGGATATCTACAATATCAATTTTCTTTTATTATTTGATTTAAATAGAGATTAACAGTATGTTCAGTTAAGGTTTCAGTGCTGACACACACTATTAAGAAATCCACTTGCAAGAAAAGTATGAAAATGCACACATTTATTCAGATTCAAGAGGGAATCTAAGAATGTGTGAATTGTGAGGGCAGAGATTGCAGTTCAAATCAATCACTGCAGCATCAGAACAATAAAGTTAATGAAGTTGGTACCAGTTTGGTTAACGATATATAAAACAGGCTTTAAAAGTGAATGTCATTTCCCTCTTCTAAACTCTTATGAATGTGTGTTAATCATGGATGTCTGGATATGGTTTGTATATGTTTTGTGATATATGTATGAATGAGGAAAAGAAGTGCTCCTTCAGACAGAAGGAGGGAGGAGAGACAGAAACTCAGGGTTTGTAGAAGAAAACAGAAAACCAGATGGGCTGTATCAAGAAGCAAGCTCAACAGACCCAGGATCTCTTTCTACCTGGCTCAACAAAACATTCACAATCATGCTAAGTGATATCATCAAGGCGGTTTTCAATTTGCTCTGTCAACCCAGGGTTTCTGACCAATCACAAATATGGACAGGTCTAGATCAGCTGCATATTTCTCAGAAGCAGAATAAACGACTTTTTTTATGAAAGATACAAGGAATTTAAAAATATAATATAGACTAAAAGCAACACCGCTGCTGCAGTCAAAGCCAGGAAGGAAATCTGATGACAAATTGTCTGCTGTGTACATCAGTACATCACGAGTACATCTGACTATAACTCATTACAATTGTTTATTCTGTTAAATGAATGTATTCTTGACACACATTTTTTATAATGCGTGTAATTATTTATTTTTATTATTCTTTTTCACACATTATGATGTGTATGACAATTTGAGCCTTATTATTTTTTCAGTTCAACTCTGGTGCTGTTAAACACTATGAGAGTAAAGAGCAACTCTGCTTTATTAACAAGTCAATGCTTTATGCAAAGAGCCAAAATTTGCAGTGTTGACCCTTCTTTTTCAAGACCTCTGTAATTCGCCCTGGCATGCTGTCAATTAACTTCTGGGCCACATCCTGACTCATGGCAGCCCATTCTTGCATAATCAATGCTTGGAGTTTGTCAGAATTTGTGGGTTTTTGTTTGTCCACCCGCCTCTTGAGGATTGACCACAAGTTCTCAATGGGATTAAGGTCTGGGGGGTTTCCTGGCCATGGACCCAAAATTTTTATGTTTTGTTCCCCGGGCCACGTTGTTATCACTTTTGCCTTATGACAAGGTGCTCCATCATGCTGGAAAAGGCATTGTTCATCACCAAACTGTTCTTGGATGGTTGGGAGAAGTTGCTCTCTGAGGATGTTTTGGTACCATTCTTTATTCATGGCTGTGTTCTTAGGCAAAATTGTGAGTGAGCCCAGTCCCTTGGCTGAGAAGCAACCCCACACATGAATGGTCTCAGGATGCTTTACTGTTGGTATGACACAGGACTGATGGTAGCACTCACCTTTTCTTCTCCAGACAAGCTTTTTTCCGGAAGCCCCAAACAATCGGAAAGGGGATTCATCAGAGAAAATGACTTTACCCCAGTCTTCAGCAGTCCAATCTCTGTACCTTTTGCAGAATATCAGTCTGTCCCTGATGTTTTTCCTGGAGAGAAGTGGCTTCTTTGCTGCCCTTCTTGACACCAAGCCATCCTCCAAAAGTCTTCACCTCACTGTGCATGCAGATGCACTCACACCTACCTGCTGCCATTCCTGAGCAAGCTCTGCACTGGTGGTGCCCCGATCCCGCACCTGAATCAACTTTAGGAGACGGTCCTGGCCTGGTCCTGGCCTGCTCTGGAGCAGGTTAAGTTTGCAGTGTAGATACCCCCATGGAGATACCCCACTAGGAAGTAAACCACCTTTATGATACTGAAAATCCTGGGCTGAACCAGAAGTTACCTTACCCTTCATCCTGCTTTGTGATACAGGCACCAGGTTAGCTTCACACTAAATACTCTGAGTTAAACTGAGCTCACTTTTTTAAACCAAAAACACAGAGGTTCCCTCATTTCAGGGTCAACAACTCGGAGTTTTGACTAAACCCACTTTCTGAAACGGCACTGCATGGCTGATGAGTAAGCAAACAATGTAAGTCTTTTAGCATTTTTTGGTCAGTTACAAATTCTGCTTTCTTCACCAGCTAGTGGCTGATTTGATCTGTCCTGTGTTTTATTTTGGGAAAGTACTTCACTTGCCTGCTTTTGTGTTTTTTTTAATCCAAAAATGAAGCAGAACTGGCTTTTACATGAAGTGTTCCCTGAAACTATTCCCATTTCTGTTACTTGTCTGACAGAAATGAAAGAGTTTAACAGCTGCATACCTATTGCTTTTGTTCTGAACAGTTAAAACTGCAAAGCACTATGGCAATCATTCATCCTCATACTCACTGTATGTCAAGACACACTCACAGTTACACTATCAGGTGACATACAAAAGCATACATTTCTTAATAGTGTTAATTCCATAAAATTGAGTATACCTAATAATTTGACATACTTTCTCTGTACAGTTAAAGTTGTAATGTGAAAAATGTGCTAGTGCTCATGTACTTATGTGTGTTTGTGTTGGAATTGATGTTATGCTGGGAGCTCAATGGAGAACGAGCACTGCAGGAGTTTTCATTTTGTACCTCGGTTGAATATTTCAGTAATGGGCTTTGTATATTTTAGAGCGCCAAAACATACACATCCCTGTAGTGAATAACCTTGCTGGGTGGCCGATAATCAAAGTAGCCTGGTACAACAGGTGTGACACGACTGAAATAAACTCAAGAGCTATAGTGGTGTGTACATTTTTTTCTTGTTTTGTTCTTTGTATATTTTAGTCATCTCACATCTGCCACCGTAGTACCATTCCTTGATCTGTTGTGGCTGGCGTTTGTGAAGTTTGGTGCTGTTTGTACAGTATATCATTATTTATGCAACAGCACACATTAAAACACACAGAGTTTTCTTGCAAAAAAAAAAAAGAATGGACATGCCAAATTGGAATTCTGTGACATGTGTAGTGGATTTAATTCACCATGATCCTCTCTTAGTCGTTTTGTTTTTTTTTTTGGCTAAGCTGACAGGATGTGTCTTAGTTACCAAACATTTTAGTCATTTTAGTTTTATTTTATTGAAAATGAGCCACGTCTTTACACATTAATACTGTGGGAAAAAATAGGCTTTGGTCCTGTTTGATTTTGCAATGAATAATAAGAGAACCAATTATAATGCATTAATCTGCAGAAAACAGTCTGTTTAACAGAGTTTAACATTTAATCCAGTATAGAAAGAAATTAAGTAGTTTTGTCTCTTTCAAACATCACTAGATGGCAGTATTGGACCAAGCATACAGGCTCTGAAATCCATCACTTTTCTGCTTTGAAATATTAAAAATAATTTCTTCCAGTTTATGATCCTCAACATGTGAAGATGTTATCCACATTGTATAAATATTTATTAGCAGACATGATGCCACTATATCAAAAACTGTTTGTAACTCAAAGCATCTGCGATGATTCTGGTGCTGTTAGTGTTTTAAATCAAGCGCACCGGATTATAAAGTGCAATATCAATGAACGGGTCTATTTTCATACATAAAGCGCACCGGATTAAAAGGCGCATTATAAGGCGATTCATTAATGTTGAATTCTCTCGCAGCTGCTCTATTCCCATGTTCTATTGCGTGACTGATAGCCTTGAGTTTAAAATCCGCTTCGTAAGCATGTCTCTTAACAGGTGCCATTTTGGGGTCCTTGTACACACACCACAATATCATATTGAAGCGCAGTACGTTGAAGCCTCGCGGTATTACTCCGCGAGGGTCCTGACTACGGTAGCCGTAATGCTCCCACAATCCATCAACCGGTGCGGCTTCATTGCTTACCGACGTCGTACTAAAACATTTTGACAGATTTTTGAGCGCCGTGTACCACATGAAATCGGTTCGAGGTCAGTAAGCACAACCAGAATTAATACATAAGGCGCACCGGATATAAGGCACACTGTCGATTTTTGAGAAAATTAAAGGATTTTAAATGCGCCTTACAGTTCGAAAAATACAGTAGTTCAGTTTTCCCTGACACTTGAAAGCCGGTGTCACTTTGTTATCCTCAGTGCTAGTAAAAGTAATCAAATTGTAATAAAAATGAATGTGACTGCTGATTAATGTGAATATTTGAAATGAATAGGAAAATAACCAACAACTAGAGAATGAAAAAGGGTGGTGTTTAATTTTCATACAATAATTAATTTAGGTACACATGGAAATTACATATATTATCAGTCCCTGAAAAGTCATAGAAAAGTTTAGAAATTGTGTCTCTAAAAATGTGTGGGAATCCTGATCAATTTAAACCCACACTCTACAGTAACGTTAGAAGCCTTTTCTGATTTCAGAAGGAAAATTTAATATTGTTGAATTAATGCTTATTTTGTTTATTTTTATTTAATAAAACCCTCAACCTCATTAATCTTATTTTCAGCAGCAGGAAGAGAACATCAGTAGACCTGAGGAGCCAAAATGTACTTGTGTTTTTAATCAACAATAGTTTTGAGGGCTTTGACCAGAACATGACCAGAATCACACATTACTATTTTTTATTATTATTGTGACTTTACTTCTTGCCCCACATTTGGTTTGTTGGGATTTTCACCCTACTGTTACCTTCTTATTGATGTGTCCCTGATTTTTAATGCTTTATTTAGTAAAGACAGCAGCCAAACACAATTTGATAGAAAGATTATATTTCTGGTCTTAAATCATTAGAGTCAAGTGTAATGAATGCTTTGATGAATGTCTGATACTAACCAGAACAACCTGTACATGGAGCAAAACAGAATACAGTACTTTTTCCCTGCGATGGAGCAACAACTGAGTCACATTTAGGCAATTCTCTTCAACAGTAACAGAAAAGTACGTAACAAATACATAAATAGCTTTTTTCCCTTTAAATCATTTATAACTCAATTATATTCATGATTCTGGCTCTTGCTACAACATGTCATTTGACCGATATATAAATTAACAATATCAACAACAAATAATAATAATTATATAAATCTGGCTAGCTTACAGTATGAAATGTGAGTGGAGACCATTGGGCAGTTTAATATGATTCATCAGAGTTTCTTCACTTTAAAGTCTTTATCATCAACTAAATACGAGAATTTCAGGAACCATGTTGGCTCAAACAGGAGTCCCTTGGCTGGACTCCCTTCCTGAGGGTCCAAGTCAGCCCACTTGAATTCTTCTCAGATGGGAGAAACAATAAATTCTCCAAATGGGGCCCCTGAGTTAGCACTTTGACAACAAGTTCTGCCTCTGCAAGCCTGGAATTAGCACCCACTTTAGGGGTGAATTGAGATTATCAATGTTTGAGCCATCTCTAAATCCAAAGATGAATGAGGCAGCAGATTATAGCAGGTGTCAGAGTCCCGTCCACTAAGTTTCCCTTCCGTCCATCTCAGTAATTTGAATCTTGAAGAAGTCACTGTGACAATACATTTCCTTGGGAATATCTGGATCCTGAGTACCTTATCACAGCTCTGATCTAGCAATTCTGCTTGCTCTGCAACTCCTCTCAGCTACTTTGGCCCTTAATACTAAATACCCCTCACTAACCTATACCCCTCCTCCCTCCCGGATCACAAGGGTCACCGTCCAGGACAGGCTGTGGGTTTGATGCATCGGCCCTGGAAAAGCACCAGGTTGGCAGGACAGTGGCAGCCAGCCACACAGGGCTTGTGGCATGGTCCAATCTCATTCCAGTTGTCGCAGGTTTTGGTACACCCGGGGCCACAAGTATCATACACAGCACCATGTTTACACTGTGTAGCTGAAAAGAAAAGGACATTACTATATTAACAAAAATGGAAGTAACTAACTACAAATAGTTCATCACTTTACTTCAGTAGAGTTTTCAGGTATCTGTACTTAACTTGAGTATTTATTTCTCTGACAACTTTTCCTTTTACTTCCTACATTTGAACACAAATATCTGTTACTTTATACTTCTTATATTTTCAAAACAGGCTCGTTACCTTAGTTTTAATGCATTGAAGACATTAGTGCATTAGTACATTAGTACGCCTTCCCAACATTAAGACAGGTTTCAACATAAAAGGATGGTCAGTTATATCAGATATATAAAACTCAACTACATTTTGGCTAATTTTCAAGGGCTTTTATGTATGATCAGAATGACAGATGAATGGATCCAGGGCTATTGTTTTTTATTATTCTTAGAGATGAACAGGAAAGGTGTGGGAGAGAGGAGGATGACATGAAGCAAGGTACCTGGAATCAAACCTGAGTCTCTGCAGTAAGGCCTCGGCCTATGTATTATGTGCTATCAGGTGCTGCTATTATATCAAAATTTCAGTCAACCTCTCCACACAAACATATTTTTGGCCCACATTTTGCTTGTTGGGATCGGTCCCCCAAAATATACTTGACAAACATTCACAAATATCAACATGGCAACATAAAAATACACTGATGTATGTCATAAAAAATGATCTACCATAAGTAAGGTTGAGGAATATGAAAAATTCTATGTTACGTAAAGGAAATTCAAAATGCATGCAATGAGCAAAATACATAGTGAGTCTTTTTTTTTTTACCTGAAACCTCTACAATAATCTCAGTTTCTGTGTATCAGTTGTTTTGTTTCTCTTTTTAGCTAAAATTCCAGCCTCAGTTATGGCTCAAAAAATCTGCAAAAATCTACACCTGAACAGGCGACCGGTGCATTGGAAAAAAGTTTTATTTGTAAAACAAATTAGAAAAAATTCCCCCACAATTTCTTCTATCCGAGGATATATTACGACATAAAAATAACAACAAAAACACATAAGCCATCACACAGGCTAAACCCTCCAGAAACCAAAGAAAACTAGAGGAAAACTTTTTCTAAGTTGGTTGTAACCAACATTTTATAACAAAATATTGTCATATGATCTTTTGGCCAGATAGTCCAGGCGTAGGCGTAGCTAAAACTACATCATGAAAGGCCCATATCACAACAGCTGTCACTCACCCACACAAACAGTGTCAGGCCTCCAGAGGACCGGTACTGCCTCCCTCTCACAGGCCCGGCTATAGGCAATAAAGGACTCGCAGTAGCAGTTCTTATGGACTGGACATTCACACATGTCTGTCACACATGACCTATAGAGAGCAGGATGATGAATTATATGCAGATGTTTTCATACAGTAACTAAACATAACCAATATTATAATGTTATAGTGAAAACAAAACTGTATGAGGCCTATTCTTATAATTCTGAGCTTTTGAGTTTTTACACCTGTGGAATACAGTTTTTGTCAGAAAATTAGTTGTATTTATATTCCTGCCACCAGACGGCCTTGTCATTTCATGATTTATATTTTTATGAAATGGGCTGGTATTCTTTTGATCTGATGATGCAGATCCTTGATTTTGACCTTTTTACACTAAAATGTTAAATATCCATAAAATTCTGCATACATAATATCCTACTATAACAAATTCATGTAAATGGCATTACAAATTAGCAAAGCAATCACTATAGGTTTTTTAATTATTATATGAGTTTGTAAATAGGTTACAGTGAGGTATAAATTAAAGGTAAAAGTAACAGATAAAGATTGTTGATCATAATGGGTAATCATTGATGGATAAAGAGCATCAATTTCATGGGGGTACTTCAGACAGATGAACTGATTCCTAGCAGCAACATCACAACCACCAACCGTGAAGGCCCAACAGTGAGTTCACCTAGGGCTTATTATTGTTCAAAAACTTTTGATACCAGTAATGTACCAATAATGATACCTTTGCTTTGTTCCTGAACAATACATTTTTTATACCAATTTGCCATTATCACAAAAAGAAAATTACATTTTTAGTTTTATGTTTCAGGAATCTGTCATTTTAGAAACTCAAAGTACAATAATACTTAGAATACTATAACAATAATGATTTTTTGGGTTGTTTTTTTACGTATTTAATAAACATGACTTTTGCACAGTTCTGGTCTTGGTTTTTAGGAGAAACATTATTTCGAGTTTATGTATAACAATTCACAAAAATTAAATCTCCATCTGAATGTAGTCAGTGTGTCTTCAAACCTGTAGAAAGGAGCAAAGTCCACCATACGATGGCACTTCTGAAACTCCCATGATTTTATCTTCTGGCACTCCCGGTGTGCACGAAACTTGACTTTAACACTGCCTGGACATAGGAAGGATGTTGGCCGGCGAGGCAGAGGCTGCTGGGAACATACTTCATTGCTTTCCACTCGCCACGACTCTGCAAACTCATCCACATCAAACTTGAACTGGCTATCTCCTCCCATTGTGTCATCACGTTTGTGGCCATTGTAGTTGCCGCAAAGACCACATAACCGTCCACGCAGATGGGGAGCAGCAACAACTTCCACAAAACTGTCACCATCCCATGTGATCTCAAGGCCTGCAGAAGAAGGTGCAGAGTGAGAAGAAAGTATAAAATAGTGAATGTGTACTTCTAGGCAGCCTTCAGAATTTATAGTTATGTAATAAAGCAATCATTTTGTGACAATGACAAAGTCCAGGATGAATCCCATTGTACCAGCTATATTCTTAAATGTGGGTATAAATCCACACTAAATGATTGTTCAATCTAGTTTGTTTTGTTTTTTGTTTTTTCTTAACTTTATTGCCTTTATTGAGGCAATTAACAGCATAGAAGAAAAAAAAGTAATCTTGAGATTGAGCATCATTTGTCTTATACACTGTATGGAGGTACAGCACATAAATGAAGAAATACCACAAAATAAAAATAAAAATAGATTAAATAATAATGTTAATAATTTAAATACATTTTAAATAGTAAAGGTACAAGAATCCTAAACAAGATAGTTATAGATACTTTTAGCTGTAACTGTGCAGTCATGCGTTCCATCCTGTAGACGTGCTTTACTTTCTGTAACCATTGAGCAGTTACTTTAGGTAGGTTCTTTTCTGATATTTTCCCAATCTGTAAGTTTTATAACATAGTTTCTAATTTGAAAAAATCTATATTGGTCACTTGAAGGTTAAATCAAACTCGTCTCTGATTTGTGAAAAAGATCTAAATACATGCCCATCAAGGAGTTGGTTTATCATAATCAGACAGTTCTTTGCCCATCTTTTATAAGCCCTGTCAGACATGGATGGTAAAAACTCTACATTCCCTACTATGGGCATGGCCCGTGACAGAGCTAGCGCTCCTTTTAGTTGTTTTTGGACAAAGGTCCAAAGTTTCAGTATGTGTTTGATCCATAAATTTATATTTTTTTCTGAGACTGCTAGCTAAGAAATGGGAGTGTAGACAGGGATATCACGGTCAGGGAGTTTTGTTCAGTAGAGACCCATCCAGTCTCTAAGTCCCTAACAACCAATGCTCGCAGTTGGGCTGCCCAGTAGTAAAGCTTTAGATGACTCAAACCTAGACCTCCTTTCTCTTTTGCTGATATCAGTAA
Source organism: Coranthus polyacanthus (assembly GCA_037367275.1). NCBI lineage: Eukaryota > Metazoa > Chordata > Actinopteri > Kurtiformes > Apogonidae > Coranthus > Coranthus polyacanthus. The sequence continues at coordinate 6,663 of JAPQRN010000316.1, read as the reverse complement.
TTTCAACTGTATTCTTGGCCTTCAGTTTTGCCAATTTTGATATTAGTTCTTTTAATAACTTAAATATGGATTACAGTACTAAAACAGGGAGGGATTGAAATAAGAAGAATAATCTTGGTAGAATATTCATTGTCACAGACTCTATTCTGCCAAACAGTGACAAGGGGAGCACATCCCATCTATTTAAATCATTTTTGATTTCTGTAATCAATTTATCATAATTAGAGGAGAATGGTTGTGTGGTTTTAAGTGTAAGGACAACTCCAAGATATCTGAATCCCTGCTTACATGTTCTAAAAGAGACCAGGTCATCTAACTGGGGAGGCCCGACCCCAACAGTCATCATGGCTTCAGATTTGTTTCCTAAGCTTAAGCCTAAAACTGTTGTACTCATTAAGATTATGTAGGAGAGCGGGGACAGAGTTGACAGGATTTTTCAAAAATATTAATATATCATCTGCATAGAGTGCCAGTTTGTGTGGATTGTTTCCTTCATCAGGTATTCTTTGTATAAGGGGGTTGGATCTTATTGATTCGGCTAACGGTTCAATGCTAAGTACAAACAAAGAAGGTGACAAAGCATTATCTTGATGTGTGCGATGCCCTAGAGCAGGGGTGTCAAACTCCGGTCCTCCAAATGATCAGCTCATCATCAAGCTCTGCAGAAGCCTGAGAACGATCCTGATCATGTGAATCAGGTGTGTTGGAAGAGGGAAACATATAAAACATGCTGGATTGTGGCCCTCGAGGACTGCAGTTTGACACCTGTGCCCTAGAGGGAAAAATTCTGAGCAATGCCTGTTTACTTTAACTCTGGATCTGGGGTTTTTGTAGAAAAGTTTAATCCATTTAACAAATGTATCATTGAAACCCATAAAGCTGAGAGTCTGTTCTAAGAAGGTCCAGTTGACTCTGTCAAATGCCTTCTCAGCGTCTAGGCTGAGAAGCATTGGTGTTCCTTTTAACTGTAGCTAAAAAGGAACACCCCGGCAATGCTTCAAGGTAGATTCAAGGTTCTTCTTACATTGTCGGTTCCCTGCCTGGCAATAATAAAACCTGTCTGGTCTGGCTTTACAAGTTTTCTAATGTGTTTTTGTATTCTATTTGCTACAATGGAGATTTTAAGATCTACACAGAGGAGGCTGATTGGGTGGTAAAATGTAGGTGGGTTCGGGTCTTTGTTTTCTTTATTGATGACACTTTAACTGCATCTGACCATGACCCTCTGTTAGGGCATAGTTGTAAACATTAACCCATTGACAAAGGTTTTATAATATTCTCCAGGGAAGCTGTCTACCCCTGAAGATTTATTATTTTTAAGTTTAAGTATCGTTTCTCTGATTTCTGCTTCTGTAACAGGGCGTGTCATCATATCTGCCTCATCTACTGTTAACCTGGTCAGATTAATTGAATTAAGGAATGATTCAATCTTTTCTTTTTTATGGGGCTGGTTTTCCTCTGTATACAGCTTTTGATAGTGAGAAGCAAATGCTTCTATAATATTTTTTTGGTTAGCATCTGACTAGTATTTGGGCATTTTATTTTGTGTACTACTCTGTTATACTAAGCTTTACGCAGCTGGAAAGCCAGCAAGCTGCTTGCTTTTATTACCAAATTCGTAGTGCTTCTTATTTTTAAATCGCAGTGCTCCCTCTGCTTTATAAGTCAACAGGTCATCCAATTTCTGTCTATTCTTTTTTAATAATACCAGAGTTTCCTGTTTTTTTCAATTGTTGGTATTCTCCAATTCTTCTTGCTGAGCTAGTCTCTAGTTAGTTTAACACTAAAGTTGTATCAATGTGTGGTTGCAAATACTCTGGCATTTAATAGTCCATACTAACAAAATATTGTCCAAGAAAATGACTTTTTCACTGCCTGCGACCAATGAGTGAAATGCATTATTCTTAATGCAGCATTCATTGTGTCAAATAATTTAATGCTTCTTTGTTAACGTTCTGTTTGTCATGCCTAATTGTACTGAATCTCAATTTCAAGACCATATGTGTGTGGTTGGAGGATGTTTGTGCAAAGTTAAGAGGGTGCCTTGAATGCACAGACTGGACTGTTTTTAGATGATGAAAATGATCTGGACAAAGTTAACTGCAATAATAATAATTGTGTCTGTTCCTCTGTAAACAAATAAAAATGTTCCCTAGTAATTAACCGTGGGTGACAAAGCTGCTAATAATAGCAAAAAGGCTGCATTCTTTAATGGTGCCAAAGATAAGGTTACAATTGCTGAAAAGGAGCTAAAAGCATTTATTAAACAGTGTAAGAAAGTAAGATAAAGAAAGTGTTTCAGGTCAGATGGTCAGTTGTAACACTAGGGGTCTTTGGAACAGCGTGAAGTCCATTACTGGCTATGGGACCAGTAATCCTTGTTTCTTGGCCCTGGATACGAGGTAAAACCAGTTCTTTGCTAGTTTTGATGAATTGGATTTTCTGCTTCTTGTGACATCATCCTCTCCTCTCTTGTACAAAGTATGCAGTACTTTTTATGCTCCACAGCTTTTATAGCAACCTGGAAACAACTGCCAGCTCTATTAGGATTATATTTTTTCTTAGTCAGAATTGATGACAAAATATAAATTACTGTGTTGTGTCTGTTCCTCTGCAAATTTTTCCCTAGTAATTAACCGTGGGCAACGGTTAATTTGCCCACCGTTGCCCACTATGCCTACAGTTAAGACTTTACACATCTTAACTGTAGGCATAGCCAAATGTCAAATTCCAAAGTTTTGGGATGACACTGCTCTTTGACAAACTCTTTAGATCTATAATTTAGTATCTCTTAATTAAACATTTCCTGTTTGCATTAGTGTCTGATGTCAAACTTAGTCAAGTTACTAACTTTGCTAGCCCTGTAACATAATGTAATGATAGTACATTGTACATTGATGTCTTTGTACTGTTACAGGGATCTTGCAAGTCTGCTGCCAGCAGGTAGCAATAGCAGTAACCCTCTGTATCTCCACTCTTGAAATGAAAGTGTGTATAATGTGGAAGTAAGTAAATATATCATAAATGTCATCATAAATGTCCAAAGGGTGTAATATACCACGGAAAACGTGTTACAGATGCCAAACCGTTGGTATACTTTGTTCCTCCTCATCCTCCAGGTTATCCACTTTACAGAATGATGAGCCACACCATTTGACAGAGGACTTTACATCTACTGAGGGCTAGGTATTAGATTCAAGTTGTATTTTAAGCCTACATTAAATAGCTGATGTAACCCGTTAAATGTTAGTAGTGGATAAACTTAGAAATGACATTCCAACTTGGCAACCTCTGAATGTAGAGCGGCTGATTTTTTTTAGGCTGTTGGAGACATTGGTATACATTGTGTGTATTGCTTTGTGCTAACCTGCAATGGTGGTGAGTTTGAGCAAGTATCCGTCTAGGTCAATGTGCACACCAGGACCATGGTAGGGAAGGGCAATGCGCGTGCCATTCCTCCGGACTGTCAGATGCTGGTGGAGGCTGAGTATCAAGCCTCCCAGCCTTACTTCAACTGACTGAGTCCAGGAGAAAGACCGAGTCCGTCGTGCGTCATTCCTCACCAGCACCTTGAAAAATACAGTTTAAATTGATTTAAAAGTGTTGAATTGAATCATAAAAAGCAAGAAGGCAAATTTATGTTTTGTTCTTTCTGCTACAAAATGTGGTATGGAAAATATCAGTGCAAAGAGAAAATATAGGATGTAAGTGAAGTATTATCCTAACCTACCATAAAGCTGGATTCTAGGTTGTTCATGTTAGTCACTGAGCCTCCAGAGATGCTACTACCACAATCACGGGTCAGTACATACTGACAGGTCCCCTGAAAGTTAAAGGTCCTGCCATCAAAAGTGTTGTAGTGGGGATCTCCAAAAACTGTGCATACACCTGGTTCTGGAGAAAGCAAAGACAGACAGAAAGGAAGTAATGGAGTAACAGAGTGAAGAATAGAAATATTTGACAGAGAACAACCAGAAGAATAAAAATATATATAGAGAAGGCCGTTTAGTTAGCAAAAAAAAAATCTATGTGTTTTTGATTAAATGAGACATGAAATCCTAAAGTCAACCTGGAATTGTTGTGTGTGCATTATGACAAACTGTGAGGTGTGAGGCACTAGGTTTAATCAGTCGATTTCCTAGAAGACTCTGAAGACTTTGAAAAGATTCAAGTGTGACACCCCTCTCAAATTTAAAGACATTTTCTCTTTCTCATAAGTTACGGAGTTTTTAGTCACAAATGAGAAGATTTTGCAAAGACTGGGAGCTTTGCAGGGTCATTAATTATAAGACTGCAACTAGATTCCTTATGAGTTCATATTTGTTTAGTCTTTTTTGTTTTTTGAGTATGTTTAAACGTGATCTCCACATCATGATCATCAGATTTGAGAATTTAGTGAATACAATCCAGAGTTTGTGCCATATTCATTTGAGGTTTGAGTTTTTAACTCCAGAGAAGAAAAGTAAAAAATACTGGACTTGTAATGAGGTATTTAAATGACCAACAGTCCTGCCTGTATGGGGTGCTAAAATTACTGTAATTATTTAACAGCAGACAAAGAACAAAATGGAGTAGAGTAAATTAATATGTCCTTAAGTAAATTATTGTCTGTTCATTATCATCAGTCTCCACCCCCACTTCTCTAAAGACAAAACACACACTAAACTGGATTCTATCGTTATATTTCTGATTAACTGAACATCTGTCATCAGGTATTACATTCATAACATCTGCTGCTTCCTGTTTGGTGCTTGAGAGACCACATATACATGTATGTGTTTGTTGACAATGTTCACATGACTGTTTGCATGAGCCAAGACTAAAAACTTATGATTTCAGGCTTTGTCAGAACAACAAGATGAAAAAAAGACCAATGTAAGACAGCTCGAACTGAGTCTTATGATCACCTCACACCAGACAGTCCAGATGATGGGATATGACCTCAACTCCAAAAAAATGTCTCTCTCTCTGTGACCATGAAACCGCTTGGGCCTGAGATCTATACTGTGGCAAAATCCTGCTTTATCAACTGCATTACATAAAAAGGAGAGGCTCATGTAGTTTAGAGCATACAGTGGCGATTTTAGTTACAGGTTGCAGCCGGAATGAAAAGCAAAATAAAATAACAGTCTGTACTTGGGTGAGCAGATCCCAACAAGCCAAATGTGAAGCAATGACTATATTTGTGGGAGACGATGTTTGACTTGAATTTTGATATAATTTTTTTAATGAAGCACTTAATGGAATTGGCAGCTCTCTGTTCTGTCCTGAAGCTCTGTTACATTATTTCCATTCAGCCTTTTGCTGAAACCCTGTTTGTCGGATTTTTTTCATGTGAATGGGAAAAAATGGGGATTCATCCCTATTCCAGCTGAGCTAAAAAAGCCTCACTGGCTAGTGCCAAGCTAAATGCCAGGAGATGGAGAGACAGGCCTTTTCTGCCATCAATTCTCATGGGGAATGTCAACTCTCTGCCCAACAAAAGTGAGGAGTTGGAGGCACTACTGAAGAACCAGAGTCTATCATGAGTACAGTCTTGTGTTTTACCGAAAACTGGTTAATAACACTCCAGACACACTCCACACTCCTCTGTGGATATGCCCATGATTTGTGCAGACACAAATGCAAGTGAAGGGTTCTGTTAACAAGAGATGGTGTAACCTTGGTCATTATTAGTATAAAGGAAAAGATCTGCTTTTGCTACAATGAACAGTTGGTCTCAGACCTTATTATGTTCTACAGGAATTTTCACATGTCATCGCCATTGTTGTTTGCATTCAACCCAGAGCTGTGGCTTCAGCGCCATGTGATGTCATGAGACTACTGCCAGGATACAAACCCAACATCCTGATGTATTTATTGAAATTTGAGGAGATTTCAATCATGCCAACCTCTCCTCCCACCTGACTGGGTGGAAATGGACACTTGAGGCTAGTGACTCTCTAAGGTTTTGAATGCACAGATTGGAATGTACTGCTTGAAACAGAAGGGAACAGCATTGACATTGACAGAATGGTTGCATTACTGATTACATCAACTTCTGTAGTACCACTATTATACCATTTCTAATTTGCACGTTTTACTGTAGGTTGCAACACATGACCCCTGTTTACAATCAGCTAAAGACATAGATCCTCTATGGTAGAGGATCTTTGTCTTTCTTTGGAGATGGATGCTCCAAAGAAAAATCCACATTTCTGGTCAGAAGGAGAAACAAACCTAATGTTAAACATTATGACAGAGGATATCAATAGGTTTATGAATATGAGCAAAGATGAGCTTTCCAGAAACTGTTTGAAGGAACCTCAACAAGGCTGTGTTCACACAGTGGAACGTCTTTGAAAAAACACAATTTTAAAACGGTGTATGCACGGCTGCATGTAAACAATAATATTAGTGGAATATTCATTTTCGCTATGTAAACAGCTTATTAGGAATTTTGTCTTTTTCAGAATAAAAAACTGAATATTTTGTGCACGTAAACCAAGTCAGTGATTGGAAAGAAGGTGGACTCACTGGGGACTGTTATGGACTGTTTTCCAAACTGTACTCTTCCTTGTGGTTCCCAGGGTTTCTAAATCTAGATTGGGAGGCAGAGCCTTCAGTTATCAAGCTCCTCTCCTGTGGAACCAACTCCCAGTTTGGGTCCGGGAAGCAGACACC
>JAPQRN010000315.1:0-18617 GCA_037367275.1 Coranthus polyacanthus | reverse complement strand
AGTCCTCGCTGGAGCAGACAGATATGCACACCAGCAGGATAGACTTCAGCCACTCAGGTTTAACTTTTTGTGTTTCTCTTCAGACTCTGAAATAAACAGCTCACAAAATCCACTCACAAACTGAATAGAGCAGTGGGTTTTCAGAAAGAGTAACAGCTGAGCATGGGAAGGTAAAGGCGAAAGAATGTAGGAAAGAAAAACCGGAGGGTGACAGAAAAATGTGGGATGTAATATAGAAAAAAAAGGAAAACTATCACATCCTGTCGCAAGGAGCTGATCTGTGTTTTGGTTACGGTTCAGTTTCACACGTTGTGCTTAATTTCCCTTCATCGTGGAAAAGTTCTGAACAGGAGCCCCGGAGAAGGTTCTGAGTGGGACCATCACACCGCAGAAGGATTCCCAGCAGAACCTGGGTTCTGGGTGAAACCTTTCACACACGGTTCTAGGTAGAACCAAAGATAACTGAAGAAAGAAGATTCCAAATTCAGCTGTTTCACCACTGATGGAAGCATAACAGCTAACCTGCAGCTGATTAGCTTAAACTCTGGTCACATGTATCACTGTGAGTCAGTTCTCCAACGCCATCCAACGTTCTTCTATATGTTTGTGGCTTCAACATGGACTGTAGAGCCGCCGTAATTTAGAGTCCACTTGTCGCAACGCCTTGTCTGAAAAAATTTTGAATTGAATTTTATTCATCTTAGAACTTATCAGGTGGAGTCATGATTTGTTAGCCTATGGAGAAGATGTTTAAGATCATCACAGAGATCATCTGATTATGAAACCAACTGTTTCCACAAAATAGGAGTTTGTTCAGGGAACTGAGCCACTTCTCCCACAGGACTCTGGACTCTCTTTGAACACAACAAGGCCGTGACGTGTTTACACCCGGAGATTGCAGTCCTCCCTCTTTAGTTAAATCTTTGGTAGAACCAGGAACCAAAGAAGATTTCCTGTGGAGAAAAACCAAAGAAGCACATATGGTTCTATGTAGCTTCCATTTCTGATCAGCAGCTCAGGCAACAGTCATTAAACCTGAGTCTTTATATCTAACACAGCGTCTATCTCAGTCTTTTAATAACGCTGTGTTTAAAATGACCATGACTAGATCCAAAACCTCGAACACTCCATCTCTTCCTCATTCAAGCATGTACAATATGCAGCATCTGCACATGCTCGTGTGCATACATGAAGTTAGTGTTGGAGGCTTATGTCATGATCCATTCACACATTGAAAATAACAGCAAAGTTATTAATAAATGCAGATCTCTTCACATATGCTACAGTGTACCTTTAGCACATTCATTATCTGAGCTAAATGTGCAGGGATGCCTCATTATTACAAATAAATTCTAACTCAAGGTCTAAATTAGTCTGTGCCAGAGGAGAAATTGCCTAGAGCTGAAGTACATAGATGTGAATAGAGGCATATTATTATGTATATGGTGCAGCCTTATGGAATCTGTCTTCAAGTTGGCATTGAATGGAAAAGGTCAGACTTCTTTCCTTTTCCTCAAGATCTGTGTTCCTTTCTTCTCCTCTCAGTGTGATCACACTCCGAGAGGCTTCTTTTTCTCTTTCCCTGCTTCTCAAACTGTTCTTTTAATCAAAGAATTGGTCCCTAAAGTGGCTCAAATATTATGACTGGTCCAATAGCTATGGAAATCACGTCAGCGTGTTGGAGACATGGCCTTTTCTGAAGGACCCTGAGGACCCGGCAGTCACAATACAGTCTGGCCTGTCAATCTTAATGTTCCCTTTCCTGCTTCATATGTCAGAATTCCTCCACCACCTACCTGATCACAGCAGTCTGCAAATACACTACACTAATGCACTCACACACATACCGGCACTAATGCACACTCTTACAGGTGGAACATGCACACAGTCAGTCACATATGGACACTGATTCATATACTCTCCACTTATCTAAACATAGATACCTGCAGGAAATGTCCACAGAAATCTGCATTAGATTGTGTGTGTTGCTGCAAAGCACATATGAAGACAGCAGACTGTGAGATATGTAGTTACTGTTGTCTGTACTATACCAGTTAACCATAAAATCCCATAGTGACTATCAGTGATTTACCCAGACAGGAGGAGGGAGAGGAGAGTGGAAAAGTTCACCAGATTTGATCCAGTTAGTGTTTTGCTGTGTTGACAGGAGACCCTGTAACTGATGATTTATGTATCAGGACAATGTTAAAAAGAAGTCATCGTGCTCTGACAAAGGTACATCTTCAGGGGTAACACGTTATAAATTAGTCGATTTTACAGTAAATGCGTCAACTTCTTTTTCAAGAACTGTCGGCAGCCCAGCATTCGTGGGATTAACAAATCAGCAGAGACCTTCGGTGGTAATGTACCGCAATGAAGAAGTGTGCTCTTCAAGCGGATCAGAAGGGGTGTAGCTTTAAAGCTGCAATGCTCGATAGTTTTGGGGTTTTTTTGCGTTATTGAGCAGAATTTACTTTTCAACATATTGTCATTCAAGTGGTCTGAGAGGAAACAAGAATTGTACAAAGTCCTGTGGATTCTGTTTTCAGGATGTAGAAAATCTGCCCTGTGGCGCAGACTTCGGCTAATGGGGACCTGCTTATTTATGTTTTAGAACATAACCACTGGGAAACAACCAGAAGACTTTTTTTACTTCTCTATTTCACTGCTTTTTTCTTGCTGACGCCGCTCATTCTCCTCATCCAGTCTAGCGTTTGCTTGACTACAGCTCTTTGTCAATTGTTTGTTTTGCAGAGAAGGGTGAAGTTTGAATGGTCTGATTACAAACCTTTTAAACGTGATTTCTGAGCTGTAAACTGAATAATATGACTGTACTGTGGTGAAACACATCACTGCTGGTGCAAATGTATTATTTCATGCCTTGAAAATGGTTCGACATGCCATCTACTGTTTAAAATCATGAAGAATCTTGTAAGACCAAGAGTCAAATCAAGAGTCATTCACTTACTTACTTATTTATATAACGAAATTCATATTAAAAAAATCTCAACGCCTTCTAATCAGAGGAGGGCGGCCCATCTTCCCCAGCCTTCACCTTTGAGAGGGAAGAAACCACACTCATTTTCAAATATATGCTGATTGAGACTCTAACATTAGCCTTCTAACAACTTGCATTTCCTTGGCTCTGAGGGCTGCATCTTTGGGCATTACTGGGGCTGGAGCCAACAGCTTGAATTCATGGACCACCATGGACGTCCACAGCACTAATGTACTTCAGGGGATTCTGGAAGGGAAAGTCCTCCACCTCAAAAGAGCCCTCCGTGGCGTAGGTGCTTTGCGATTCTGTGTTGCTCTCCATTTTTCACTGGCCTCAGGCTGTCATTGAGCAACTCGCTCATACAGCACATGCCCCTCGCCACCTCTCCAGCCCTCGCCTACTTTTCAGAATTATGCAGTGGGTGGAGTTGGGCTCAGAGCCGGAGCGGAAGGTACACTTTTCATTTTTCATGGCCAACTTTATTCATACTTTAATCACAAATCATAACATGATCAAGATAAACTAAATGCGCTGATTTAGTCATGCACAGATTTTTTTATTTGAATTAATTGCTTCAAATTTTGGAAATAGACATGAAAAAAAGATTACTATTTGAAGTAATTTGGAGTTTTAAACAGCAGCCTGGAGCAGATTTGTCTTTTTTCATCTTTTTTTCTATATTCTTGTCCTAATCTTTATTTATTTTTTTATTGATTTTATTAATATGTGCAAATCTTTTTCTTTTTTTCCTTTTTTTATTCCAACCTGACAAGCATTAATTCCAACATTTGTGATTTTAGGTCTAACTTATTATGATAAAGGCTTACTTGAATAGTTTTATGAATAAAATAACTTGCAATTAGAATTCACAAGGAAAATAGAATAGCCTTAGAATGTCATATTTTTTTCAAAATGATCTTAATAAAAGGATGTTCTGTATGTTAGAAATAGGATGTGGAAGAATAGATTTAAGATTGAGAATTTAATATATGGATATGTCTACATTTATACGCAAAATGGAAAATATATTAATATAAACGGAGCTCTTCTTCAATAAGGACACCTCACTATTAAAACCAATTAGTCAGAATTATGTATTAATTGTCTCTTTTCTTATAACATCGGTGATAAAAAAAGAAATGAAAAGGCTCTACAGCCGTGGTGAATGCATACCTTATATAAGTAGGAGCTGAGATCATTTCAGACGTCGATGGCCAACACAGGCACTTTGTGTCCACTACTGTAAATGTCCATACTTGTGCCAAAGTGAAATACTTACATATTATAAATGAAGACCCCAAAAGTGGGTCATAGGCCCTGTTTTTGGTGGGTCCCCACATAACAAGAGAGCGTCCTAATGAGCTTGAGTCCATGGGAGAAGCTAAATTTATTCCATTCCTATCCCAGGCTAGGAAAGTTTAAAGAGCCGCCACAGTAGGGGATTTTCAAGCAGCCCCCTCCTGTGATTCTTCAAATACTGCAACCGTCAAATGGCTTGGCTTGGGATTCAATATATCACACAGAGGATAGCCCTCTATGCCACTTTAATATTCAAGGCAATTCTATCCTGTTCTCACTATCCTCATTGCTGTAGGCCTTTAATGATGGGTCAGGACCAAAAAATAAATTGGGTCAGGGGTTTGTTTGTAGTGCCTTCCAGCATGACTGGCATGTTTTCCCAACCCATGCATATTGTGCCAATATGTAAACTCTGTTTGGGTCGCAAAATGACCAGAGTACTACGTGAGCATGTTGCATGTTTAATCAGCCTGCTGACACTAACTACCTTGCTATTAAACCTTTTTTATTTTTTTTATTACACAGTTATGGATAAATTAACTGCCAGCGGTGTTCTTCAGTGAGATGTGTTTGCATTTTAACATTAACTGTTACAACTTTGAAGTTTGCCCTGTTCTGAAAATGCTAAACTGTCCTCATTTTTTATTACATGAAAGGAACGACAGAAAAAGAAAACGCTCCAAGATACATACACGCCCCCTTACAGTCGATTATTCCAGTCCATTGTGCTCTGAAATACTGATGACAGTGGACAATTCTGCAGGACTGACTGGGGCTAACGATGTGCATGTAACATGAGCAGTAAAGGAGTTGTTGATGTATCATCACAGGGTTAAGACACTGATGTGCAATGAACTGCAACAGATTCAAACTCGATGCATGAATTTCACCTTTTCTGTTCTTTCTATCTGTTCTTCATCTCTCTATCAAAACAATAGCACTGAATGACAGAAAACAGGACGGTCCACCTTAGCCATACCTTAACCAGCGTTTATTTCCCATAAGCACTTTTTTTTAACTGTACTGGAGCTGTAATGCATTGAAATGTAAAAATAAGAATTATAAAACAGATTCGGTTCTTCATTCTGATTGGCTGAGCCGTGTTCAAAGTGATGGGAAAATACTGTATAAATCCTACGACTGCATTACATCAGTATTACTGCGCTATACGCACTTCAGCTTTCCACTGAAGAACTACATGACTTGGCAGAAGAAAGTTTATTTATTATCAATACACTATTGCATTTTAGTGGCTGTATGTTAATTTTCTATATGTAGTAACCGTTTTATAAAAGCAATAATCCACTTGAGTTCCTCTGGTCCACGTCAACACCCCTTAGCTGCGGTTAAAACTACTACTAACCATGGCCTCTCGGAGCTTATTGCTTTAATCAATATTCAGTTCTTTTTAAAGTGCTGGCAGAGAACTACACAGAAAAACTTTGTAAATACACAATCACATGTGTTTCAAGTGTTAGGGTTACTACGAGGGTTACTCGTAGGGTTACTACAAGTTATAATAACTGTTCTAGACTGGTTGAAGTTTCAGTTATCAGCTGGAAATACCTCCTCTCGCTGTGGAAACATCACTCGCGGAGTTCCTCAAAGATCTAGTCTCGGCCCGTTACTCTTCTCCGTTTACATGTTACATTTTGCTCAAGTTGTCCCCATTTTCAGCGTTTCTTTTCATTCCCATGCTGATGATACACAAATCTGTTTCTGCACTCGCCATCCTGCCTGGTAGACATTAGATTTTGGATGTCAAGCAGCTTTCTGACACTGAACGAGGACAAAACAGAAGTAATTCTATCTGGTCCTAAGGCACACAGACTCCGTCTTCTGTGGGTTTGCATTGTGCTTAAGTCTGTCAAGTCAGAAATTCAAGACCAAGATTAGAATATTTATCTTTCATTTATCTCTTTCAATTTGTATACATGTTACTTTCTCTGGCAGTCTAGATTACTGAAACTCATTGGATTTAATTGACAGTAGTTTCTAGCAGCAGCAGCATATAAAATATAAACACATTACCACCACAGGTACACTGGTTTCCTGTGGTGTTTGGGACTTGTTTAAAATTCTACTGCTTGTTTTTAAGGCCTTTAAGGCTCTAGTCTCACCCCTTCCTACATTATTGACCACTGATCCATACACCCCTGCTCAAAGTCTCAGTTCTGCAGATCAGTTTTGCTCTCAGTTCCCAGGATAAGGTTTGAAACAGAATGTGGCTGGAATTCCAAGCGGTCTCACTGTCCTCTCTGAAATGCTTTTTAAGGACTCATTTTCATAAACTAGTTTTTTATTACTACATTTTCCCCTTTTTATATGCATGTTTTTCTTGAAGAATTAAATGATTACCATTATTATTGTTACTTCTACTCCTACTCACTTGCTTTGAATGTAAACCAATGTGGAAGGGTGAAAAACCACAATACAGCTGTCAGACCGCAGAAAACAGTACAGGCTGGAGAAGATGAGGAGACTGACACATGCTGACACATTTCAACATGTTGTTGAGGGTAATTACACAGTGAAGCTGGCGATTTGTAGAAATCATTCATAACTCAGCAACTTTGGGTCTTCACTACCATCCAGCAGCTTTCAGCGTGCCTCCCACTGTTACTAAGAGGCACGTTAGTGCCTTCAGAAGTGATTTTGTGTCACAGTAATTTAGTTATATATGAACATAATTTCTGAGAGACAGGGTTGGAAAAGCGGTCCTCAATTATGTCTAGTTTATCGAACTACCATTCCAGTTCAAGGAGAAAGATTAAGGGCTGTACATATTTGCATGATTCATAAGACTTAGGTTTGATTAGGTTTAAACTAAGATTCTTTTCAGACCTGGAAGTGCCTCTGTTTGCACCTGGCATTGAAAAGCGTCCCAAAATGTGTCTTGAGTGACCACTTGCGATGAGATCTGCTCGATGTGCAAGTAAAGAAGCTCATGCACCGCCTAAAACGTAGCAGGAGTTGAACCGGCTGGATTTATTTCAACCGGCGGCAGCTTTTAAGGTGGAGTGTTCTCATGCCTGTGCCTGGTGCCTCCTGCAGCTGAGAGAAATAAAGGCCTGGACACTATTTGAGGAAATACGGTAAATATAAATGAAAAATATTGGGTCGATAAAACAAACAATTATTGAAAGTGCATTTTTACTCTTTTACACTGAGTGTGTTCACACCTGGCATCAGAGCTTGTCGCCGTGTGTTCAGGTCTCTCAGGATGGATGAACAGGGTCTAAAAGACTAGGCTGGATTTTACAGACTAATGATAATGCAGGTAATCTGTTAACCCCAGTGAATGGACAGACCTTTTGAGATAATGTGCAGTGCAGTCATTATCAAATTATTTTATAATATGCTGGAACTTGGAAACTTAATTTCAGTATAAATCACCAAAAGTGACTCGAACTGTAGAATGATGTAATTAAACGTGAAACGTTCTCATTATATGGACCTCAGAAAGTCATTACATTCAAAAAGGAAATATTCAGCAAAGCTATAAAATAGCCTATGTCTTTAGGCCAACTTGCATGTTCATTTCTATAACTCTGTCAGGAAGGTTGAATGGCTACTCACTGGCTGTCCAATTTGTGTAATGCCATTATCATCCCAGCTCTACAGGTGACACTTTTAAAAGACGTCTTTCTTTTCATCAGCATTTAATAGAAATAGTAAAGTACTTCCCAGTAATGATTTACTGGGAAAAATTGCCACACGGTGTTGCTTTTGAGCACAGTACACATATTGTGATTAGTGAATGCATTTCCAGCTGTGGGTAATGATTTTTAAAGGAGCGTTTTGTCTCCATTTAAAAATTCTTCCCGAATACTGCAGCGTCAGTGTCTGCGCTGACATTATTATTACAAAATGCCTTTGAAATTGCCATGTCAGTGACTTAAAAAGTGATTTTCTCGCTTCAGTTTGGGGAAGAGACATTTCTTCCGTAATAACACAAGGTTTTATAGATATTGATGTAGTAGTGTGGCGTGTGTGGAAACAGTATAACTGCCATAATGATGACAGAAACCAGTACACCTGACAACATAAAGCTGGTGATGGAGGAGATGAACTGCCTCGGAGGATAAGCAGGGTGTGTATGTGGACATATGCGCGTATAGGCCTTTTTGTGTGTGTATATGTGCAAATGGCTCTATCTTATGGCCTTCCATCCCGTTTTATTTTCCATGTAAAAGCGCTCTGTCAGCAGGGCTTACTGTGGATCCACTAGCTTAGATAGTTTCCTCCCTAGGCACACTCTCTGTCCCAAAGTGTAAAATCCAACTGCTGGATACTGGCTGTATTTCATGTAAATAGTGTCTACTGACTGCTTTCTCCTTTTTTCTTTTTTTATCTCATATTGTTTGTTTTTTGGGGTTTTTTTGCCTCTCCAAACTTCCTCCCCCACCAAATTAGACACAAGAATCCTTTTTGTGTTTGCTCATCTGTTTCATAGCCAAAGTAATTATACTGACTGTGATAACGTACTCTTCGTTTTCCCTACCTTTTCAAATCATCTTTCCAGTCACAACAGTCACACAGAACAGTTATAAGTAAGTTATAAGGATCTGACTTTACGAAAGCCGTACATTCAACAATGGAGGAGGATGAAACCTGTAAGTGTTGATGAGAACTGTAAGGTGTAATTTACAAAATGAAACGCTATATTAAGATCTTTTAGGTGAGAAAATAGCTATTTACACTAAAATCTGTGGTCGATTTATCATGACGGCACTCGCTAGAAAATGTATTCCGACCTTTTCTGTAATTTCCCGCTAGCTTGGCTCAGTCACCTACATGATGACACACATACATACTGACGCAGCGACGATTTTGGATCAGCCAAACTGTCATGGACGCCATGTAAAGTATCGCAAACCTGCTGGGTTTGCTGAAGAAATATCTTTCAGTGGGATTTACCTGAAAAATATTCTTCGGTGAATGATTATTTTTTTTTAGCAAACCTTACAGTTACAGTGATTTCTTGACAATCACTGAGCACATCTTTGCTTACAAATGAAAGTATTTGAAAAAGCTTTGAACTTCAAGACACTCACTCTGTACTGTAACCTTGACAGCAAAATTTATTTTTATTTTTTGCTTTTGTGGAGCAAGTGAGGAGTAGGAAAAACACTTCTGTATGACAGGCGTTAGGAGGATCTAATTGCAGAAATGGAATAAAATATTCACAATGATGTTTCCATTAGTGTATAAAGACATGGAAATGGGAATATTTGTGCTTTCGTTACCTTAGAATGAGCCATTTATATCCATAAAAGGAGTGCGTTTCTGTGTTTCAGTAGCTTCTTCTTTTTTCCAGTTTACGGTGGGTGTCGTCCAGCGTTAAAATGCATTGAGTGGACCTGAGTTCATACCCTCCTGTGAAGAAAACAGAACAAACTCTAATGGCTCTAATGAGGGACCAGTTTTTTGTGGCCACCGTAGGTGAGGGCGTGGGGTGGATTACTTACTCATTTGTTGGAATCTGCACCTTCACCACTAGATGTCACTAAATATCACACACAGAACCTTTAAGTAATACCCCCAGTCAGAGGAAAAACACATCCCAATATCTCAAACATGATCATTTTTTAATTAAAATGTAAATAAAAGAGAGTACATAGCTAAATGCCTATTTGTTTTCTATAACCGAAAAAACCACTGTTGGAAATGAGTTCATCTGGAGAATGTCACGTACGTAAACCTTTCATTCATCAAATAATTGATTATCTCTCCACTACAGTACATAACACACTTATCCCCACCACTGCAAACGGATACCTTTCACAGTGATCAATAGGAATCCTTAGCTACTAATCATTTACATAAATGAAAAGACCATTATTCAGGAGACCCCAGTATTATAAGACACATTTCAAGTTAATTTAAGTTCAGCTTTTAAAAACCCCAAGTCACTCTTTTTAAACTATGTCAATGGCATAGTCATATTAAACCCTAATAAACTCTAAATAAACCCCAATAAATCTTTGCTGTTTTTCGGACATTTACGTTACATTTGTTGCAGGAGATGCAGATTATACAGAGATCTGCCCAAGTTGGATCGATCCCAGACTCCACATCAGACACATGCTAATGCTACTCAGCTAACATAGCTCTTCATGTGTGATGGTAAACCTATCAACTCCTGCTTCACCGACAGCTGCGCCACCTAATTCAAGGAAGCATCATGTCTCTGCAAGTTTATTTTCTCCACTAAAAATACAGTCCAACGTAAGGAAGATGGTAAAAAGACATGTTTTCTAACATAAGGAATGATGTAGTTGTATTGGATCTTATTGTACAAGCCACCTCGCCCACCTACACTGCAGTCGAACCCAAAAAAGTCCATTCGCGCGTCCGAGCTGTCGGTAGCCGAGGTGGCTCTCTGAATTTGATTAATTGCTAATAGAGGTTTTGTCTCGCTGCTCATTTTGTGAATGTGACATCAAAGAGCTCAGCTTTGGTGTTTGTTGGTATTAATTACCTCTCAAATACATGGCACCAGCATTAACCACAGCAAACAGATACTTTTCATGTTCACCAATACCTGATACATGTACCTGAGCTAAAATCAATACAGAGCGTACAGTATAAATAGCTGTATACATGGCATGCCTCACAGTACCTTTCGTATAATCAATATGGCTAAGGCAATTTTCAGAGCCATGAACATCAAATGATACTGTTTAGGACAGAAGCCTGTTGACCAATAGGACCAATACAGCCTCCAGGAAATGAATGGACCTCTGGTGACTCGATGATCATGTTGCATCCGAGGTACAAGCATGAGAAATGCAGCCGTTCTGAAATACCTGGCAAAGTGGTTCAGGATTACAATTAATATCAATGAGAAGGAAGAAAGGGCGAAGGGAAGGGGGAAAGGAAGGAAGTAAAAGAAGGAAAGGAAAGGTGGGAATGGAAGGAAGGAAAGAACGGACACTTTTAACATTTATTCAGTCCATCCCATAATAATGTGCCATTGCCTCCAGCTTCTACGAGACATAATGATGAGTTAAAAAAACGAAAGGAAGTAAGAAACCAGGAAAGAGAAAGAAAAAAAAAAGGGCAACACACACACATTCTGAGTTTAAAAAAAACACATTTAAACCCCCCCTTAAGGCAAGTCCAGTGAAGTTCATCTGGCACTTAACGCACAGCCATTAGTAAACTGATCTGTGAAAGGGAATGTGTCCACAGCGAGTGTATGTGGGAGTGTGTTCACAGTAGGTACATGTTAAACTGCCCCGACGCAGGGCCCTCCCCAGGGGGTTTCAACTTATTTTCATAGCTGTACATGTGTCCATTTTCCTTCAAGCCATCTCACCATACATGAGTGAGTAGAGTTTCAACCTAAGGAGGAAAAAAAGGAACAAAAAGAGCCCTATCATTTCTGCTGTGTTTACAGGTAACGTAAACGGTTTCCTCTTTAGAAAGGGACTCTTCAGACCACAGATGGGATGAATAAATACACACACATTTCAGGATACTGGACACTAGTCGGGTTTTAAGGTTCAGCGTATACATTTAGTGGTTAGAGGGGGAGCAACGTGTATAACAAAAGATGTGTGAGGACTGTCCAAATTCATTTCCTGAGTTTAGTCTGTAACTGAGATGCACACACACACACACGCCACGGGCATATACATTTTCTTCCATTTCCTTTTCCCCAGGTGCCTCATGCCATAACCTTTAGTCAACAGTAAAAAGGACGTTTGGTTTCTATACTATACTATGCTTTTTGTTTGCACTGGAGGTTCAAAGAGTTTTGCACTAAACCTAAAACCAGCCCATAACAGAACTGCCCAAACATCACGTCGAGGTTCTTTTTAGGTGCGGCCGTGTAAGTGCAGCGTCTCCAGTTGGTTCCGCTCATTTCCTGTCCACTATCTCCTATAAGAAATTAAGGCAGAAAGGCCTAAAGATACTGTATAACAAAATAAAATAATAAAACGTGACCCGATCCCAAACAGAGATACCGATTATTGAGCAGCCGCACTGGAAGAAAGAAAAGCAATACATGTCCTGTTCAGTTCTCTTGCAATATAAAACTAAATTTGCTCATGTGATGACAATGTAATCAGAGCTGAGAGAGTATATACATAGACCAAATCAGGTATTAGAGATATTGATGCACAGACCTGGGACCTGCTGCGGTACAGCAAGATTCCCAATACAATGACTCAGAATAAAATGCCTTGCTTCGTAGGAACCAAACGGACCTGTGAAAATCTTTATAAAGCAATGGCATGGTATTTATATTATGGTTTTTATCGCAAAAGTAGCCGTGATTCCACAAAATGTCAAGCAAATAAGAAGCAAACTTTTGAAACCTCGCAAAAACAGAAAATGCGTTGTGTGTTTCCATAAGGAGGTTTGAAGAGAGTAAAAAAAAAGCTGCATAACGTCATCAGAAGGTGGCGCTGTAGGCGGCGTTACACATGGCTCTAATAAACATCCTGTTGCTGTTTTCCCTCTAAAATGGCTGTCATTGTTTGTTGAGACCGAGATTTAATGTGGACGTTTTAGGGCTGTATCAGAATATCTGGTGAGATAAATGTCCGCCACGTCAGAAGATATAAATAAAAATTGTGAATATGGATGAAACACTGGTACGTTACATATTTGGCTGCTTAGTCAGTGGGACCAAAAGAGTCTTTGTGTTAAACTCATCAAAACTAATCCTTGAAACATGTCTAGTGGCAGCACATGCACAACATAAACAACCATCTGATCCACTCATGAAAATCAGCTCCATATGCTGCTAAAACTCCAACAATAACAAGATATCAGCCGAAAATTATGCAAATACAGTATATCTAAATTAATATCACCCAATGCATTAGCCTCATTGAATTTAACTTTGCACACAAGATATTACATTTAATTGATCAGATTTCCATGATTATTGCTGCAAATTCACGTTCCTCTGAGAAGAAGTCTTTTCTTTTACTCATTTTTTTCTTCATTTTTTTTTTTTTTTTTAAAAAGCCCTATTGTTTTCAGTGACAAAAAATTTCCTTTTTTTTATCCCCATAACTGTCGAACCCCTTTTGAAGCTCATCTTTCCTGCTGTTGAGGTCACGAGCAAAACATCACTGTCTAGAAGGATAAAACATCAAACCAAAATTGCTTAGCAGTTGGTAGTAACTGTCAAAATGACCCTTTTACGTTACCACACAATGCGTGTTATGGCTTTCATTTATACTGTGTGGTCACACTTACAACTGGGTGTGTGATTATGAAGGGTCCTGGATGGTGAGATACGAGGACATTTTAGTCTGGAGAGAAGGAGAGGGAGAAGGAGAAGAAGAAGGAGAGAGAAGGAGAAGAAGAAGGAGAAGGAGAGAGAGAGAAGGAGAGGGAGAGAGAGGAGAAGGAGAAGGAGAGAGAGAGAAGGAGAGGGAGAGAGAGAGAAGGAGAAGGAGAAGGAGAAGGAGAGACAGGAAATGAATGGACCTCTGGTGACACGATGATCATGTTACATCCAAGGAACATGCAACCATTCTGAAAATCCTGGCGAAATGGTTCAGGATTATAATTAATATCACTGAGAAGGAAGGAAGGAGAGAAAGGAAGAAAGAAAGGAATGAAGGGAAGGGAAGAAGGAAAGGAAAAGATGAAGGAAGTGAGGAAAGGAAAGGAAAGAGGGAAGGGAGAGAAGGACAGGAAGAAAAGCAAAAGCGAGACGTAGAGCGACAGTGATGGAGAGAAGACGGAACGACACAAATTCAGAGGATGACATTGGCTTGTCCTAACACTTCTCTAGTCATGTGAAAACATGTGTGTGTGTGTGTCACTAAGAAAGAGGGGGTTGTCACATTAGGTATGCCATAGATTACTGACACAATGACAATAGCTTCGTGCATACGCGTGTGTGTTTATGAGCGTGTGGATGACAGCAGGCGATTCATGCACATCGCGGAGTGCACATCGGCAATGAATGTACATAAGAACATAACCCTTAGTCGAAGCAGCGCGCACACACACACACAGACACACACACTGACAGTGACACAGAGAGAGGTTTCGCTTGAATACACACCTGTCCTTTCGCTCTATGGAACACAGCACACAGCCTGACCACAGACCATGCTCTGTGTGTGAGGTGTGTGTGTCTCAAAGGGCCTCCAGGGTATTCATGTACACAGACAGCTCCTCACAGGCCAAAGTCCTGTACAACAGCCTTATTCTCTCTGTGCCCATGTGTGTTTTCTGCTCGTTACTTCTCCTTCCCATTCGCTCTTGTGTTTTTGTTTTTTGATCTCCACCGTTCCACCGTTTCCCATTCTCACTTTTTCTTCATTCTCTGTCTGTCTCACTCTCCAGGGTTCTCTGTCTTTTTGACCCATAGGAGGAATAAATCTGCATGATTTTCCCTTCTCCAGTGTCCCCAGATGTGGCGTGTCAGTGTGTCAGTGAGTTAGATGGTAACGTGTCAGTGGGTGTCTGAGTGCTTGCGTGAGGACACGCGTGTATGCATGCATAAATGTGAGTGTTTAATAGAGAAAATAAAAGTTATATGACAATGCGGGATATTAATATACAGTACATGTCAGTGTTATTTTATGTCGGCTCCAGACCTGGCTGCAACTTCTCTTAAGTGTGTTCCTCCTCCAACAAATACATGGATAAATAATATATAGAGGATGAGGAAAAAGGAGGAACAATTTTTTTCACAAACTCGCTCGACTAATTGTCTTATGCCTCAAGTCTCATGGGTTTATTGTGAACTGAACAAATAGAATCATCTGCAGCAAAATCTCAGGACCGACACATTCACAAGAATTTGATTTTAAACCCCTTTACCTCAGTGTGAATATTTTTACTTTTAAATTTTGCATTTTTTGTCTATAAATGTCTCTGCATCTCGACAGAGAAAATCTCAATGATTTTCAAGGCTTAGATAAAGGTTTGGATGATTTTTTATTGCACTCAAATCCTTCATTTATCCCCCAAAGTTTGGAAAAGTTGCTTTTTCTTCCTCACATGCAAACATCTAACAAGAAACTTTTACAAATATGGGTTTATGCAGAGATGGGCAAATGCAATCGCAGCTGCTCAGAGGACGCCAACCGTGCGTAGACGGCTACATAACTCGCATAGTTTTTGTGTTTTTTTTAAATTGCAGGAATAATTTCAAACCAACAACTGACTCAAAAAACTCTGTTTCAGTGTTGAAATTTGTGAGGGATGACGCAGGAAAGAGGCAGATGTGGCTCTTTATGAAGTTACCAAAGTTCATAAAAATGCATAAAAATGAGAATAAAGCCCCACTCCATCAAACTTTAGAGCCACCTCTACAGAATCACATCTGCAACTGTTCTAATGAAGCCCTTTAACTAAATTAACACATGTTCAGTTTAATTTCAGTGCAGTGGCGGTAATCAAATTAATATCTTTACCTTATGTGAACTGTCGCCTTCCACTATTATATCCTAATTGATTCTGGCTGAATTAAATGTCTCTCCGACATCAGGACTGACGTACGTGGTCTAAACCAGTCTCTGCTCGCAGGCTTTTAATTCAGAGACAAATGAAAACTCCTCTATAAACACCTGTACAAAGTGTACATGAGTGTGTGATGTAGAAATCTTATTTGTATCAAACTCACTGGATTGCTTTTAATTAATGCAGCTTATTGGATGTTTTGAAGGACGATTTTAAAGGCACGCTAAAGGATGGTTTGTTTTTGTAGTGTTCATTAATGTAGTGCTGAGGTAAAAAAAAAGTTGCATATTTGTTGGTTTTAGCCGCACAAACATGACACATCGACCTCTAGTACATCACTTAATACATTTTTGTTTTGTTTTTTGTTTTCAATGTGACGTCTCCTTGAGCTTTTCCAAAACAAATCTGTCAGAAGAAGAATACACATTAGTCCAATGTAAAACATAATGTTCTGAATATGGAATATGTTGTTTTGGTACTCTCCGGCCGCGGTAAAAAGCCGAGTGAGTTTTGATGCCTTCAGGTTTTCAAGTCGAGAAAGTGACTGAGACATTGCGTAAGCTGTCGATCTCAGGCAGGGCTTGAACGCCTCAGGCTCGAGCCTAAATTTTCAGGCCTGTGCTTCAGTCGAGTGGCCTGTGATGTTTACAGTGCATGAAGCAGGTCAGTGTGTGTGTGTGTGTGTGTGTGTGTGAGGACTGCTGTCAGCCGTCACTGGCAATTCCTGCAGCCTCTGAGTCACTGAATGCAACTGATGTGTTTATTTACATGCACACCGACAGTCCCAGAATGACAGTGAGGTAAGACTCAGGTTACAAACTGTCAGCGTCCAAAATTAACTTCCTGACTATTCCTAAATATTCTTTAATGCGTCAGGTTGTGCCGAACTAGAGGCTGACTGATTTTTAAAGGTTGATATAATAACGATAGTTTGGAGCAGGAGTCGAGTTATCGTCCAATATCATCCCCGCTCCACCCCCAAAAAACCCTGGCTTTGAAAACGCGTTATGCATGTCTGAAACTGGATAACACAGATCAGACACCTTTTATCTTTTGAGCAATTATTTTCACTCTAAGTCTGTAATTACGGTTTAGAAGCATCGTATTAACTACCAGCCCCACGATATCGATGGTTTGTAAAACATCCTGTCAGCTGTTCGAAACTTTGACCTTTTCTTCGTGTTTTGTGATCCTTGATGATTCCACTTTGACTAATGTTGTGTCTTGTGTTGTGAGATCATAGGTAAAGTGGACAGTGAGGGTCACGCATTTGGCTCTTGACAGGCGCACAAATTAAAGCTGCTGTGCTTGACAGGTTTTGTCGCGTTATTGAGCAAAAGTGCCATAATTTACTTGCATATGTATATGTATATTCAGCGAGGGGGATCGCTGTTTGACTGTCAGACGTGACTCTACTGCTCTACTCTGTCGCTCGACACAGAAGCCTGGAAACGAGTCTTCTCTCTTTTCCACAGCAGCACAGGTTCATGTATATTTATATTAAGTCTTTTGATTTGGACCGAGAGGAGAAGCTGCAAACGGAAGGTGTGTATTTTCAAAATGCCCTGATTTCGGCTCCAGCAGCTTTGCACAGACCGTTAACCGATAATGTAATAAACCACGGTCAATATTAACAAGTATATCTCGATGCCCTGTTTTTTAATCTATAACGTGTTAAATGTTACTGCTCTGCTGTGTTCTGCTTTGATAATAACAGCCTCAGTCTTTATCAAATAGCGCTGCGTAGCTCCAAACCCATTTTTACTTCCAAAATATCCATCACATATCAAGTGGGAGCACTCACCAGCAGTTACATAATGGCAACAATGAAAATGAAGTTGCATTCACTGTGCACAAAACTGTGCAAACTGTCACTGGTGCTTATATTTATTTATTTTTTCCTTTTGAATGTTTCTTGTGTGGGCAGCAGAGAACGCGCTGCCTTTAAACCAACATAGTCTTCTGAAGTACAAAATGAAACCCAGGAATTACAACAATGGAATTAAACAATGACAGAGATTAAACACGCACTTCAGACTAATGTGCACGGTTACTGTCATTACACAGGTTAAAATGCTTCTCATATATAAAAGCATTAGCATGCAGGCATGTTTGTGTGTCAGCGAGTTAGTGTTTTGCGCGCGCGTGTGTGTGCATGTTGTAAGAACCTGCGCCACATTCAAATAAATATATGTATTTGCATAATTGCGTGTGTGTGTGTGCATTTAAGATATGGTGTCAAATTCAAACGCCACACACTGAGTAGCCTGCTGCGTAAAACACTGACTGGAATGGCCTTGGGTGGGCAGGCTATAAAAACATAACACATTGTTATATGCAGATACTGATGCGCAAACCCACACACAGACAAACCCTCTTCCTCGGACACGTTCTCTGCCTCTGTCTTCACACACACACGACGCTTATTTGACTCATACACAACACGATTGTTTTAACGGCGAGTCAACAAGCTTCGGCTTAGTCTCAAAATGAGCGTTTTGTGTCGAGAAGCAAATGTGAGCGACGCATTTCCCAGAGAGGACAGGACGAGTTCCAATGTGAAGAGCCACGTTTGACCCCAAAGAGGAAAGAAAAACAAGCGCCTGAAGCCGTGGAAACACGTGTAACCCCGTCGAGAGGCGGCTGCTCTGTGGTCGCCTGTTTATCATAGTCTGGTACTTTGCATTTCTGTTACAATAATGCAATGTATGAAAGTACTACAATAAAGAAAACATCTTTCTAATTGGGCGGCGCTATTTCAAAACACAAAAAACAATCCACTGGCATTACGTAGGTTTCTTTCTTTCTTTCTTTCTTTCTTTCTTTCTTTCTTTCTTTCTTTCTTTCTTTCTTTTTCTTTCTTTCTTTCTTT
>JAPQRN010000313.1:0-11742 GCA_037367275.1 Coranthus polyacanthus | reverse complement strand
AGAGTTAACATAATACATTAACATGTCTCAAGAGTTAACATAATACATTGACTGCCTTTTGTTGATCGTTTGCTTTAAGGACATTGCAATAAGCGATATGATTTTTCTTTTAATACCAAGTTAATGTTTAATATCTAATTGAATTAACTAAGTAGTTCTACTTCAGTACTTCAGTATAAATTTAAGGTACTTGTAATTCATTGACCGTTCCCATTTACTGCAGCTTCATACTCCACTTCATCTCAGAGGAAATATTGCACTTTTTACTTTTAGTTACTTTCCAGATTACAGTTTTCCATCAACTACGTATCTCCAACTGCGTTAATTTTGAATGTTTGTCATGAACTGAGGATAAATTGAGTTCAAAGTTCTTCTCCTTTTAAGATAAATAAAGTCACTCACAGGACGACGACGCTACAAACATAAACTGTGGAAGGTCCTCAAAGTCAGTGTTTGTTTTGTCCCTTATGTGTTTTTAGATGAAAACCTGGGTGCAGGGACAAAATTAACCCCATAAATACCATAAATCAGATATTTTTTACATATATATATATATATAAGTGCTGTAACATGTCAACAGAGTCTATAGTGCAAAGAATATATAAAATCAGAAATGGACTGGTCTAATCCATTATCCATCCATAAAGTCCGTTCCAGCATGAGAACTACAGCTGAACGAAAAACCTACAACTATTACTACTGAGGGTTGGATACAGACGCTGCTGTTGTTCGGATGGAGAGGAAGTGGAAGCAGAATGTCTCTGTTTCCACTGCAGAAAAATGAAAAACTGTTTCCTCAACCAGGCTGTGATGAGTGGAAATATCACGCTGCTTGATGGATTCAAAAAATGAGATATTCCTGCAAATCCAGTGAAAAGGTGTTTTTAACGGAGTTGATAATTATTCTATAAATGTTATTTAAACAGATGCGAGAAATAGTTCAACAGGCTTCAGTGTAAAAAAACATTGCACTGCTCTTCGTGGACCTGATGGTCATTATTGAAATGAAGTGGCTGCGTCTGATAAATTTGTGTATTGTTAATAAATCTCCCGCAGAACTGGACAGAACTTAGACTTTTCCACAGTCAGCGACAACAACAACAACTAAAAATTTGCAAGCTCAATATGTACTGCTTAATGAAAAAATATTAAAACCATATTTAACAGAAAGCAAACATATACAGTGTATACTGTATGTATGTATATAATATAAAGAATAGTAGAGCACAAGATTAGTGTAGTTTTGATTAATGAATGAATCAGTGAAGCTGTATTTTCCCCTGAAGACCGAAGATGTGAATGTATTAAACCAAGGATAGAAAACAGAGGATGGGCTTTTGGACATCAACAAATAATCAGAAACTCCTTGTGTGGCAACAAATGTCACCATATCCAAAGATGTGTGAGTTGTTAACTCTTGCTTAATCATCAAGAGTCGGAGATAAAATCAGGACTTCTGCTTGGTGGATGATGAACAGATTTTTAACACTTCATTCTGACTTGCCAACTGTTCCCAAGATTTCAGCAGATTTCACAAGAACAACTGTCATCTTCATAGCAGAAGTAGTTATCGTATTTTGGATGGATGTTGCTACACGTTCCCCAGAGGCGATACCCATAAGAAACACGAAGGCTAGAACCATTCTAGACGCACTAGTGGGTTTTATTTTCTCGGTTTGGGTCACCAAAGCAGGTGCGGCATGAGCAGGGAAACAATTTTGTGTCTAAAGTCTTTCAGGATGTCATGTGTGAGCTCAGTATTTAGGAAGTTGTTTCCTCTGCATATCATCCCCAGTCACAGGGAGCCTCGAACAAGCTCAACAGACCTTAAAGACCATGCTAAAGATGTATAGTGTTCAGTTTCCTGGAGACTGGGATGTAGCTCTTCCATTTTTTGTATAACTTTTGTTTCATCTACAAGTTTCACCCCTTTTGAACTGGTTTTTGGCCATGACGTTAGGGGTCCCCTGAAACCGGTCAAAGAACAGCTGCTGCAGACTAAGCCAGATGCGACTATGTTGTAACACGTTGCTGAGTTTAAAGATTGCTTGTGGGCTTCCATGCAAGGCTGCGAGGGACAGTCTCCAACAAGCTCAGGGACACATGAAGGCAGACGTTCCACTGTGTGAACTCAGCCTCCCTCTTTTGTTCTCTCAAACACCTTCTGGAAAAGGTCAGCTCATATCCAATAACCTGTTGATCCTCTGTCATCATGTTGAACAGTAGGTGTGTTTCTCCTTCTGACCAGAAATGTGGATTTTTCTTTGGATTCATCCATCTCTACCAGAGAAGATCTTTGTCTTTACTCCAGCTCATCGTAAACAGGGGCCGTGTGTCACAAACCGCTGTCAAACACGTCCAAAGAATCCTCATAAACCTGGAATAATATCGGCATATTCCACGTCTTAATCGGAAAATGCTCTATTTGGAAAAAGGCCTGATTCAGAATATCCAAACGGAACATGATGTTCACATGACACCTGTCAAATTCTGAATATTGTCATTCAGAATGATAGTGTAATAATATTATGTTGTATGTAGTATGTAAACATCCTCATTCATACTCAAACACACACCATTTACACATGGATGTCTGAAGTCAGCAGTGACGGTAAGTGACGACCACAGTAAGAATGGTTAGACAGCAAAACCGTATTAGCATTGTTTTAAACGAGCAAAAGCACAATTAATTAAGGCCATATTAATCACCTTCAGCAGAGATACTTACTCTGATACAAACATGTTATTAATCTGCCATTTCATGCTGTTCAGTTGAACTAAAAAGCTAATTAAAAGGGTGTTTTTCCATTGACCGTTCGAGGTCATGTAAAACATACCAATGGAAGATCATTGTTAATCAGTGTTGATGGTAATCTATTAAAATAACACGCAGGCAGAACAAAATGGATGCTCAGCTAAGCTTTATTGCAAAAAGTCCACAAAAAAGTATAAGTTGGTTTGATTTACAATAGTATAGAAGGCAATGACAGCACCAGGCACAGAATTTGTACATCAGAAACAATATGAGTTACAATTTCAAACAAGTTACATATCTTAAGGACACACTTTGGATAAGAGACGTTTTCATTTGGTTTGTAAATGAACTGAGACCGTCCTAGAGTTAACCATTACAAAACAGACCGTCAGCGCTCTCTGGTGGACAAACTAAGAAATACTGACTTTTCTTCTGAATTAATTGAAAGAAGAATAAAAGAAGTCTATATATTTATCCCTTTTATTCAGAATAAAATAAGACTGCTTAATGGAGATAATTTTTCTGGATAAATTAATCTAACTGCATCTAACAAGTGTTTTCTTCTGTCTTTTTCTGTGTCATACAGTTTAAATCATTACTTTTAAATGACCTTATATGTACATTTAGACTTTATTCTTTCCTGCTCACCTTATTTTAATGTTAATGCATATTCACAACTGTCCCTCCACTGGACTTGTTTAATACTCTGTCACGTTTACTGAGTTTGTTCTGTTGAAGCCTGGTCTGTACTGAATTCTGATTCTCGTAAAATCATAAGCAACGCCATGTAAACAACACGAGGCATTTAAAAAAGCATAGTATTGGTCTGGTAAATGTCAATAATTATCTTTATAATAAAGACGATGGAAAGCAAAACCTTTTTAGGAAGCAAGCGTATAAAGCAGATGCTTTAATTAAATGTGTTGTTGTTGTTGTTGTTGTTGTTGTTGTTGTTGTGGTAGATAATGTCATGAAGGTGAAAGATGTTTGAAAACCAGTTATAAATGTCCTCTTCTGAATCTCATCTTTCCACCTCCTCTGTTCCCGTTAACTCTCCTGCGTTCACCTCCTCTTCTGCTTTTCTAGTTCCTACATTAATGTTTTCTTTGCATTGTTGCTGGTATTCCTCTTTGTTTCCTGATTACTGTGTCTCTTTACTTTTCCTCTCTTTCCCATCCACCAAACAACACAACTTTTTCTGCACCGTTTTTTTCTGCGTCTGTCGCCCTGATCACCGCCTGTTTTATCCCAAACTTTCGCAACGACTCTTTTCTTTTAGACGGAAGCATCTGCTCGGCCACCAACGCTGTTTCTTCTTACTCCTCCAAGCCTTTCTTTGGGAATTATAAATCCACTTTGATTGCCCTCAATACAAGCATCTAAAACTTGGCCATGACTGGAGCAGCTGGCGCACACGATCGCATCTGTATTTTCTTGATCACAGCGGTAGATGTTTGGCAGATCGATAGCACTTCCAAGTTTCATAAGACCTGTACGGAGGTTGTTCTTGAGTTGCTCTGCATCCATTTGTTGTGCGGGTTTAAAGGGTTTAGAAAACACGAAAGCATAATTATCCCATTTCTTAATCTGAGTTATGGATGTGAGAATGTTGTAACAACATGACTCCTTCGTACATTTATCATCACATGGAGAGCCAAAAGAGTAAAACAACAACAAGTCATTTTTGTTAAGTTTTTTGACTAATGTGTCAAAATGCTGCATGACACGATACTCTGCATGATCAACTAAGCCATTTTTCTTTCTCATGTTGTCAATGTTTTTAGTTGTAACGCCTACAGGGCACTGACCTGACTTATACTGAGCCCATGTCCGAACATTATCAGGACAGCCTGTCAGCAACTCTAACCACTGCACAGGTTCATCAGGACATTGTTTTCCAACATCTGCATATTTCAGGACGGTGGCTGCGACCACCTGTTTGCCGGTGTACACCGCACACTTTTGAATCGAATTCCTCACAGCATCACCTTTGTCAGTGACTCCATTGAGGTCATACTTTTTTGTTTTTGCGTTGTATGGGATGCTCACAGCCATCGTGAACATGATAGGTTTGCTGTCAGGAAACAAATACAAACAAATATTAACTTTCTTTAAATGAAAAAATGTAAATCAATGAAGTATAGAAAGTTAGATTAATGTACAGTAAGTATAGGCTGATCGGTCAAACTAATCTGTAGGTTTAAGTCAAGTTTTACTGAGCACGTCTTTCATTTTCACCTCAGTTAAATCTCTGCTGCGTTATGTTACATTCTGTAGTTGTATATATTTAATGCCATCTTGTCCATTTCTTTTATTCTGTTTGCAATGCTTTATGAGTTAAGTTTTGTCAAATCGCTTACTTTTTGAAGGTTGGTTGATACCTGCAAATGAAAGAGATACAAAAGTCTTTTTAACACTTTAATTAAATGCTAATATATATAAGAGGCCACACATCAGCAAGAGACAAAAAACAGAAGTCAAACAATGTAAAATGTAAAAATGTTTGATAAGATCAGCTGCCACTAAGCTGCTGGTTTATCAGATATCAAATGGAATTAGCAAGATGATGTGAGGACAGTTTGTCATGCATAGTAGTCAAAATAGATCAGAATGAAAAACTACATTTAAAAATTCATAAAACAAAGGTCATTATGTTAAGGCCTTTCAGTGTTCGTCTCTATATTCAACAGGAGTTTGACTCACGCGTTCAGAAGCAGCTTCACAAGTCTTGCGAGTTCATTTTGGTCCACAACAGCCACACAGTTCTGAGCAGACAGGAACACGGCCAGCACCACAGCGGTCCAGCACAGGCCAGCCATCTGAGTGAGTTAACAAACAGCGTCAGCAGAGAGGAATAAACTCGCACAAGATTAAAGGATCGGTAGTCGGGGGTTGTAAACTCAAGTGTGCATCCAAAGCTGCTGCTCACCTTCATCGCTGCTGCCAACAGGACGGTTAAAACCATAAAGGAGAACAGACAAAAAACAACATCAAATGTGCTTCTCATTTTGATTTCAGCAGATAATTCAGTGCCACTAAATATACCAAATATACCCTTATCCTGTAGACAAAATGACTTCATGACAGATCACAGTCCTGCACACTAGTCCTGACTTAATTTTGAGTAAACAAGAGAAAACTATTTACCTGCTCTGGTGCAGAAAGTTGTGAGTACTACGCAGTTTTTTTGCAGTTGCAGTGAATACGGTCGGAAAGTGTTGCGTTTTTATAGACAAAAAGCCGACTGTGATCAGAGCATTCAGAGTTGTGCAATACCTTAGTTATATTTGTTTTGTATGTGATAAAAAGGAAGAAGAGCAGAAAGATGTGTTGCAATTTTCGGAACAAAGATGGTATCACTTCTTATGTACTATATGTGTCACGTATGGTGTTGAAGGCCTGCTGTTAACAACATAACTTAGAATGAAGAACTCCCAGCGCTGCAGGACTGTGACTTAGTCTGATAAACAAGCAGCCGTTGTAACAGCGACTGATCACAACGTGTTGGTGTGCAGAAGCCATTCAAAATGTATGCAAATGCAATATTTCCATATCACAGTGAAGATTCATCTGGTTAGTTATTAGTAGGCCTAGTGGACTCACTTGTCCTGTTGTGTGACGGGCAAATCATTCAAAAATGTATTGTATTATTATATTACATAGTTTAGTTAAAAAAAAACAAAAAAGAAAAAGACAAGTAGAAATCAACAGCTTTTGTGCAGAATGTAAAGAATAGAACTACCTTAATAACTTCCAGGTGAGGTGGATATTATCTAGTTTATGTGGAATTTAACTTTGCTTCTGTGAAAGATGTGGTGGTGACCTGCTCATATAGCAGACTGTGATTATCTCTACTAAACATCTGATCAGCATCACTGAACCAATTACAATGATTGTAGATATGACCACAGCGACATGTTTGTATTTTAAAATGCATAACTTTTGCTATATTTACACCTAGCATCCACATTACCATGTCATTTTACCCTCCTGAAAATGGAGACTTTTTAAATGCTACTGACCCTGACTGACTTTGGAAAGTCTGGGTTTGTGTTGTAATGCAGACGCACAAAACTGAGACTCAATGATGATGACACAGACCTGAGTGAGTCTTATTGGTCACTACGTATCCAGTTTACGAATGAAATGAAGCTGACCAGACAAAACATAGAAATTATTGGGTTCATACAATCTACAATGAAATACAAGTCAAAGTAAATTTTAATGTTGCATTCTTTTTAGTTGTCGTATACTAATGTAAACCCTGGTTGGAAGATTTTGGCCAATCACAGGTGTTTTCAGAGAGGTTAGAGATGATGACTGGTGATCGACAGCGACCAATCGCTTCTCAGGTCCTCGCCTCACGTCTTAGTCCCTCCCACCAGAGAGGCGAGCGAAGAAGTCGAGGAAGAGACACGAGGAGAGAGGAGTCGAGGGAACAGGAATGAAATGAAATGAGACATCCTTGCCTCGGGGCTGTCATTTTAAATAAATGTTGAATAAATATTATGTGTGGAAAAGCTGCAGCATCTGTTACCGCTGTATTTCCTGATCTGTCAGATGAGTGTTCATGAAATCTTATGGCTTTTAAAAGTCACTCAAAACGTTGCATAATGTGACCGTACTCGATGTAGGATGTCATGCATTTTAACACACGTGTGATCGTGCATTTGATCACTTTAAATAACAAGTACAACTTACAAATGTCACAAGGGTGTGGTTGTAGAGAAGGAAGGGCCTGTGTGCAGACTGACAAGAAAATTCATTTATTCAACAAAAAACTAAAACTTACAGAATCCAGAGTCCAACTTAAAATCCACCAGAGGCGAAATCAAAAAGCACGAACGCGAAGGAGCACAGGAGCACGAGGGGATCAGGCAGGGTTGTGGAACATGAAGAGGAACATGGCAACAGAAAGGAAATAATGAACTGACAGGGAACAAAGGGAAGGTGAATGGTTTATTTAGACTGTGTCATATTGGATCAGGAGGTGAGTGTGGGTGGAGACAAGGCAAACAGGAGGAAAACTGCAGGTGAGAGGAGGAATGGCTAAGAGGGTGGAAATGTACTGAGGAAGGAAAGGCAGAGAAGTGTAGCATGGGTAAGGCAGACAACAGGACGAATGACTGAACACGACACAGGTGAGACAGACGGACAAAGACAAACAAAGACACACAAGGAGGGCAACTTATGAAATACAACAGGAAACAAACCAAAATCCATGACACTGAATGAGGAAAACTTTCACTTTAAAAGTCCTGCTCCTGCCGTGGTTTGTATAATCCAGACGTGTGTCACGCCTCTTTCACACGTCACGACGTCTGACTGCGGAAAAGACTTCCGTGAAGTCATAACTCAAAACGGCATCGCATTGTCCATCTTATATACAGTTTATTATTAGGACAAAGACGAGAGACCTGCAGCCAAGTTGATTCTGCCTAAAGTAGCTGCAATTACAAACTAATAAAACCATACTTAACACAATGCACAAAACTGTATATAGTGTAAAGAATAGTAAAGCCCAAGATGAGTGGAGTTTGGATTAATGAATGATTTGACATCAGTGAAGACAAGAAAGACAGAACTTTCCAGAAGGACTCTTTTTCCCTGGAGTCCATGTTGAGACCCTTTGTCCACTTCCAACAAATGTCAGCAATAAGTTGCCAAGACAGATATGTCGTCTCGGTATTTTATAAATCACGCGATATTAAACTATATAATGATTAACGATTAATGATTTGAATGATCTTTTACCCTTAAAACCAAACATGTTAGTACTTGTGAAAAGCTTAGTCATCAACAGATTGCGATAAATTCATCACTTCTGTTTGGTGGATGACTGGTAAATTCACCTCAGAAACCACTTCTTCCTGTTGTTGTTTCCGTCTCTAATAAGAATAATATAACAATAATAATAATTACAGAAAATAAGTCTCTTTATATTTACTGTATAAAACTATATCCTTCTGTGTTTCTACTGTCTAATTTTTCTTTAGTTCTTTAATTAAGGTTTTCTTTGTGTTTTTGCTACTATTCCTCATTATTTCCTAATTACTATGTGTCTCTTTACTTTTCTGCTCTCTCCTCGTTCCACCATACTCTCTGTATAAATAGCCACATTGTCAAGCATCTCAGTTGTGCAAACATTTGGTTGAACCAGAGTTGGAGAAGATGTTATTTAGATAATCTAATGTGGTGGTTGTTAAAAAAAGGTTATGAAAATGGTTGTTTCTTTTGTTTTATACCTTAAAGAGGCTAAACATTCTTAGTAGATTTCAGGTTTGCATTTTCTTGATTCCCTGCCAATGACCTTTGGAGACCTTGTGCATTGTTTCTCAAGAAGTAGTTTGTAAAAGTGCATCTTCCTCTTCTTGACTGACTTGACTTGGTGATTGAAAATGTTGATTTCAGTAGATGGGTAGATGAAATGTTAGGGTCAGGTCACTCACTTCTACTTTCATGTTATGAGGTAACTCTCACAGCAGCCGGCTGCTCCAGCTGATTGTTGGGTTCAAATTAAACCAGGTTAAAACAAATGTTTAAATGAAATGTACACAGCACTAAAACCATTTAACTACTAAACATTAATGATAGGTTGTTGCAAACTTGTTTGAGATGTATGAACTGGCCTAAGAGTCAGTGTATACCAAACTAACCATGCCCCACTTCTATGTTGCTGTTTTAAACTCATTATTGAAAGAAAAAAAACTTTTCCCAGATTTTTTTGAAATCTGTAACCTATATTATTTCTTCAAATAGTAAGCAGGGTAGTAAGTATAGTAATCATCGTTTTGTTTTAAGGATATGCCGATTGTTGTCAATGGCATTGGTTCTGCTATTCAGATTTTTATGATTATTGGTATCACATTAAAAACAAACTGACAAGAAAAATGACAAGTTGAACATAAATCAGCTTCATAAAATACAACACAATGACGGGGAGTTTTTGGGGATCATTATGTCCATCTTTATATACAGTCTGTGGTCACTATGTGGTCTTGAGCAATGTCTCGCCCACAGCGATATCTGACTGGTTACGTCTCATAAATAATAGCCAATCAATACGGAAATGAGAAAAGAGCATTTATTTGCGTACTTATTATTTACAATCCCGCCAGTTCTACGTGAAACCTAATAAATTCTGTTGACATGTTATTGAATTGTACTTTCTTTATTTGATTGGACAGTCAGTTCAAAATCATGTCAACACAGTTTTATGTTGAAGTTATTCTAAAATTTGACACCAAGATTTTGCAATTTTAGTCGGTATCAGCCTTGGAAAAAAACATATTGTCAGAAATGTCATTCAATTACTTCATTGTGATAGACTTATATTAAGGCAGCATGAATTATTTTTCAGATGTACTAAGCAAAGTAGTTTTTTGGGTGTTTTTTTGAGCTTGCGTGTCCATCGTTCATGACATTCTCATGAACACAACATCTCAGAAACACCTTGAGAGAAACACACACAGTCTCACAAACGCAAACTGAAACACACTTAAATGAAAACTCACACACAATCCAATAACACACACACACACACACACACACACACACACACACACACACATTTTTTAAATTTCCTAAACATCTCTTTCTTCTTCACGATCTTAAAAACGTATGTTCATATAAGGGCATGATGCTCCTCTGAGGGTTTGGCTGCAGGTCAAGTTCTCTATAAAATTCGATATTCGGTCTGAGTTTATTCACTGGAGTAGCACATTAAGAAGAAGCAGAAGAACAACAACAACCTCCTCCTAACACTGAGAAGAAAAGAAAGCAACCAGCATCCATCAGACATCTCTCCACCAGAGGTGATGCATAGAAAAGATACAGGTGGCACATGACAGTTGGTGACTGTGAAATAATCTGAACATCTGGATATAGATGCTCTTATACCTGTTTTAATTCTCCTTCTTGTGTTCTGCTAATAACCTGATCTGTGTTCAGATGACTTATCTGCGTTGTTATTCAGAAGTTCCCAAATGACTGACACACACAGGACACACCAGAATAAATGCTAAGACAAATATTTTATTAGTAAAAGTACATGAAATGGGGTCATGAAATACAAGAATATTTAAATACAAATATTTACATGAAATACTCAGAAATGCTTTACATTTTATAAGAGAATATGATTATGAACAAAACATTTTCTTTACTTCAGGTTAAAATGTAGAAATGGCATGATTTGAAACAATTGATAAAAACATAAAAACATAAATGTTAAAAACCAAATGCTGCTGACACTGAGCAAAAGGTATAGCATTATGACATTAGCTTGAAGCAACTTTATCGATATACTGACCATTTGGTCATAGTCTCCTGGTCAAACAGGTCTGCTGCTGTTTAACAAAACCTTCACAGCTTTAATCCTCGGCCTCCTCTAAATCACCTACCTCTTCTTCTTCCTCTTCTACCTTTCACTCCTCTTCTTCTTCCTCTTCTATCTTTCACTCCTCCATCTCTTCCTCCTCTGCCTTTGCCTGCCATAAAATCATGTCCATTGCGATCACCTGCAGCATTTTGTGAGGAGGAGGATGGGTTCTGCCTCCCCTTCTTCTACAATTGCCCCCCATCCTATGCTCTCACCCTGAAATCTAGCTGTGTTGCATATTTGTGAGGAGAAGCTACTTTGTTGAGGCTGCATTTGGCTGGAACCAGATTTTGTATCAGAAATACAGTAGTTTGCAACTTGTCTACCAGTGGAGCAGGTAGTGCATGCCATATGACTGGGTGGTCCGTCACAGAGGAATATGGTTTCCAGACCAACTTGCCCTCTGGTCCCCCTGTATCCCCGTAACTCCTGAAGGGATTTCCTCCGCTGCTGATCAGTGTTACCAGGACCCTTTTTAGGTGTAAATATTTTGGAAAACACAACCACAAATTATTGCGCTGCCATTTGTGGCCACTGGCTTTCCAACGGTACCAACCACGTGTCTCTACGACAACCAGAAGTGCCCGAGCCTGACTTGGGCTCTCTG
>JAPQRN010000312.1:4827-18621 GCA_037367275.1 Coranthus polyacanthus | reverse complement strand
TTTAACCCCAGAATACATATACTACACACATACACATACCAAATAAAAAAAAAAAGGATTTGGAGTAAAGCTTTATGATTTGCAATGGTACAATTGGTCCCAAGGTTTTTTCAAGGAAAAACTGGAACATCCTAGGTGAGCTGATCTGGAATGACCCATGTAGGACATGCTGATAATATTCCAGTTTTATGAAGATTCTTTGGACATATATAATGCACATTCAGAATATGTGTCTCATTTGCAGCGGTGCATAGTCAGCTGCAGTAGAGATAAAAATCATCTCTGGTAGAGATCAGCAGGTTTTTGAGTCTGAACAAATATTGAAAAGCTGACATTAAAAAAAAACTATTTCCAATCAGAGTATGCAGGGCTGCATGTAAACAGGACTATAAGGAGAATATTAATTTTTTCATCAGCCATATAAACAGTTTATTAGGAATATTGTCTTTTCTGAATAAGGGCTAAAACCAGAATTTGTTGTGCATGCAAACATAGTCATTATTTAATACAAAAATACATATTATAAGGTAGTGTGCTGGGTAAGTTAATTATTTCTTTCTAGCAGACGCCTGATCCAGACAGCTGGGCTTTGACACCCAGGATTCTTTGCTGCACTAGAATGCTTTAGTGAAATATAAACAGTAAATGCAGAGGGTAAATTATAGTCTGGCTCTACAGGCCCCAGAATAAAGACTCCAAAAGCCCAGACTAAACCACTATGCATGGACAGAGAGAGACCTTGGCATGATCTTCACTCCACCAAAATAAATCTCAGGCTCTAACACCAACTAAAGAAAATACAGTGAAAATTAAAGCAGTAATGATTGAGCCACTGATTATACATCATTTCATGACAAAATGTTGAAACCACAGCCACCATAAAAACTTTTAAATGAAAAGTCACTTTTAATCACAAAGGTTTATCAATCACTAACCGAATTTGAAGTCACTGGAGTTAATTCATTAGAAGGAGTTTGCTAGTACAACAAATGGTAAAAATGGGTTAAAAAGTTGTATATTCAAAGTGAAATGGTAGACTTTCTGTTGGGAGTAGGCTATGGGTCCAAGAGGACTTTTTGTGTGTCTGGACCTAATGCAGGGACTTGATTTATGAAATTTTATGACAGGCACCATTGAGCCATTCTGCCCTAACCATAATAAAACACAAATGTACAAAGTTTTGTAATTTTTGAGCATATTTTGCCTGATCTTTTGGGGAGAGAAATGATGTCAAGAGGTCCTTTGCCTAGCGCTCAGGCCTTAATGAAATGACAGAGATGTGGCTCTCTTTTACAAGCTCTTTTACCAGGCAGGTGTGTAACTGCATGTGTTTGTTGTAAATCATGTACATAGAGAACAGACTTGCTTCTTACAATGAAGGAAAAGGAAACAGCAGACCAATGTTTGAGGCTCTAAATGCAGCATGTGGATTTCTTCAGAGGCCAACATTTGCAGCCACAGGCATTTTTCACACAAATAGAGTCTTTTGTGTGTACAGTGCAAAAAACTCACACAGACACAAACAATTCTTTCAATGATATATTCTAACATGTGGGCTTCTGCTTTGAATAATTGCAGCCAGATGGCTGGTGTCTGTATTGCCACTGGGACTTTGGAGAGCATGAGAAAGCCTGTCAAGTTATGTATCAGCAAAATATTTCATGGAAGAAGTTTGCAGTTTTTCTTTCAAGGTTAGAAGAATAGTTCAGAATAGTGTAAAACCAAAACAAGACAACACTGAGCCATAGCTTCCTACTCATTTCCTTTTCAGTGAGTAGACTCAGATTTAGATCAGCGGTAGGCTTAATATTATTATCATATAGGCTTACATTCATTCTAAACTTAAGAATGAAATAAAGTAAATTATCATGCCCTTCAACTCCAGCAACACTATATAGTACATCTCAAGCTATGGATACTGCTTTGACTAGGTTTTTATCAGTTTTTATGTCGACAGCAGATACAGTAATTTTTCAGTTCCTTGGCACATCACAAGCTCAGAGCCATGCCATCACCTTGAGCCAGTCAGCTGAGAATCATGTTGCATTTGTTCACAGAAGGTTAGCTAAATCCAGACTGCTGATTTCCTATGTGGGAGCAGGAGAAAAATACAAACAGTGGGAAAAAGTGGCTCACAAGTGAAGTACTTCCTGTTGCACAGCAACTGTAGGAGGACAGGCAGAGTGGATTTGTGTGATACCAGTCATAAAGACATGTTTCAAACCTCTGACAGGTGCTGTCAGTCACAGTTTCAGTTCATGATATTTTATGTATAACTACTATTACTGTTACTGTTACTGTGAATTGAAGTTTTATAAGGTTCAGTGTGTGATATTTAGTGATATCTAGCGGTGAAGTTGTAGTTTGTAACCCACTGAATACAGCCTCCCAACTTTCAGACCAATTACACAAAGTTACACGAGGCTTTCATTACCAATAAATTAGAAGAAAAACAGCCGCAAGACACAAGAAGTTAAAAAGGCGCAGAATTAATAACTTGCTGATGTTAGACACAACCAGTCTATAAACCAATCAAGTGTCAAGTACATATGGAGATGCAGCACATATAGATGATGGTGGTAGGATGTAGGTATAACATGCTGTCGCTTAACTTACTGGACCAAATGTATACAATGTAAATACATGAAGGACTTTCAGGTATGAAAAAGCACTTAATTGTTTAAGGGGAGATTAAGTCTGGTCATAGTAGGTAACAGTAATACACTTTAATGCTGGATGCCACCCACTATAAAATGGGAAAGAAGGAGAAGAAGAAGTCTGTTGTGAGCTACTGCAGAAACACGGTGGAACAACGCACTCCCTCTGTATATATAAACAACTCATTCTAAGGTAATGAAAATTCTTTTTCTTTAATTATACACTAATGAAAACATAATTATGAATATTATATTCCATTTGTGTAATTAGATCATCTTAAATCCCCCTAAATCTTACACATTGGACCTTGAAATTGTAGCCTTTTGCGATTATATAATTGCAGAGGCTGATCGATTAATCATGTAACTCTACCTTCCTTCTGAAAAAAATCTTTCCAGTTTTCAGTAGTGTTGAACTTGAATGGCCCTTTAACACTCTTACTGATCCCTTCAGAGGACAATACAGCACCTCTTCAGAGAGCAGCATTATCTATCTGCAGTAAGACTAAGTTCAGCAGCCTTAAGCTTTGTTATTATGTTTGAGTGAAAAAACTGTTGCACAAAAACAAACCGATTATAGGAGAGCATTGACGCAGCCATTTGTGTGTGTCCGTCATGTACAGCACATCACTGCGATAGTTCCCAACAGCTCTTCATCTCAGCCACCACTATAACATGTGCTTTCTTTCACATGAGCACAGTGCTTCTTTTGACCAATTTACCAAATTACAGCCTGCTCTTTAGGAAAAGCAGAGGTAGATGACATGCTGGGAGTTTCCCCCCTGAGTGGTGAGAATAAATGGAGCCAAAGCAGAGCCTCTGGGGAAATGACCTAGAGCTAAAGACAGCTGTGTGTCTGTAGAGATTGAGACACAGCCCATTTAGCTCGGCTCAGTGTGGACAGCAGAGCAGTTCACAGTTCTAATCACCACTGCAGTGTTTATGAGTGGGTGTGAGACAAAGAGAGAGGAAATAGAGAGCACCAATTGTGTTGGAATGATTCTGTGTTTATGTTGTGAGCTGAGCACATCATAGATGTATGTGTGTGAAACTGGAAAAGTGAAACAAAGTATTCATTTTCTGGTCTTTGACATTTAAATTATTATTATTATACAGAGTTATTAACAGTGTATACTGTAGATGTACATGTTTGTGTGTGTTTGTGTGCTCCCCCTTGCAACTGAACGTATTGTCACTAAACACACATGGGAAGCTTTGTTGTTGTTTTTAGAGCATGTTTCTGCATGTCTATGACTCAGTCTGTGGGTGTTGGCCGAGTCATCCCTTACTTTTCTCCACCACCTCCTTACGTCTCTGTCATTTTCAAGACAACTACTTTCTTTGAAAAAAAAGCCACACAGATTTGAACTGGCTGCATGTTTCTAGGTACTTAGGGCCTCATTTATAAAACAATGTATAGGATCCATACTAAAAGTGTATGCACACAAAAGGCAGAAACGGTGTATGCAAAAAAAAACAAAATCCACTTGGAAATGGGTGAATCATATGTATATAAAGATGAAGACTGTGAGAACAAATTTCAAATTTGAAACCAAAACATTTTGATCTCCTCCTGGTGGCTGGTGGCAGTATAGGTCATAAATCCTGCCCCTTTCATGTTATTCTATGGCACTTCCGCCAAACTAAAAAGTGAAAAGTACACATCAAGGAGGAAAGAACTCGACTCGAAAATGAAGCCAATGCAGAAGTATCTTAAAGTTGTAATATCGCTGACTGCCACCAGGGTTGGCTCCAAAAGCCCTGGCTCCCATAGACTTACATTGAACTTTTCCAAGAGCTATTCTGGTCACAATTGTTTTATTTGGAACCTCTAATATATTTTTAGTGGTCAGTGTTTAAATTACTGCTCCATTTATAAGATCTCAGGTCGAATAGAAGGTTTTGATGTCTGCCATATTAGTCTTTCATTGACAGGTTGGTAAGACACCTTGCCTCCCTGGACTTTCGGCATTTCTTTTTATTTAATAAAATGCATTGTTTCCTGACAGGCAGCTTGACTGTAGTTGTGGTTGATAGGTTACACTAACAAGACAATAAAATGATTTCCTTACGCAGTCCTTGATGAAGTTTACCATTTACCCACATTTGCCCACATTCAGCCATAATAGTTGAATGTGGGCAAACAACAGCATGTCCTGCCTACATCCTTCCACCATCATCTGTATGCGCTGCGTATCCATGTACTTGAAATTTGATTGGTTTATAGACTGGCTCCCTTTTTAATTGTGTGTCTTGTGGGTGTTTATCTTCTTTGTTGGTGATGAAAGCCTTGTGTAACTTCTTGTAAGTGGTCCAAAGGTTGGAAGGGTGAGGGGGTATTCAGTTGGTTACAAACTGCAACTTTACCACTAGATGTCATTAGTATTACACCTTGAACCTTATAAAGTAACCTTATAAAAGTAGTTAAGCATAAAAGAAAATGCAGAGACTGTACATTGTACACCAAACAACTGTATGCCAGACAAAAGTACACTGTACACATGAACTATGTTTTCACATTCAATCATTATTGCTCAGTGTGGTCAATGGAAAGCACCTTATGAATGTTAATGCATAGATATGAGCTGCTGATCAGCTGTTGTCACAGCAACAACCAAGACAAAGACGTGTGTCATCACACTGCATTGTCACCACAGTATTTATATGCTTACAGCAATCAGACTGAATGCTTCACACTTTGCCAAAAAGATTGCAATCAGTGGTATCCCCACCCTGGGATATCAACTGTAAAATTAAAGTTTGATAGGTAACCATGGTTTAAGTTTTGTTACCACGAGCCTTCATTACAAATAGAACTCATGAAGATATGGAATATAATGATATGCAAGAACTGTCACTGGCTTTAGATGACTCTACTGTCTCTATGCACCTGACAGCACAGTCAATGCAGCAATTTTGGACACAAAAACTAAATGAAAACTAAAATCTTACTTGGTGATACATACGTGGGAGACGATATTACACTCTATTCTGCTATTTTTATTTTATTTTGATAACTGATGATGATGATTTCATCAGTTAGCCTTCTTAAGTGGTTGACATGAAAAATACTAAGGAAAGGAAAGCTGGACTTTACTGATAAACAAAGTCATAATACATGATAACAAAGAGCCTCACTAAAATTCCATCATGAGTAACATTACACTAAAATATTCATAATGTAAGTATAAGAAAAGACTTACATTTTAGTTAGGTTTGCTCATACAGGCAACAGATACACGGTCCAAGGAAAACTCCCAAAACCACATAGGCTGAGGAGAAAAATGTAATCCTCAGCTGTAATTGTTTAGTGGTTCAAAGATGTCACTTACTCACAGTGGACCAGTCCAACTCAGATTACCAACTAATTTTGGTGTTGTGTGTTGGTGACACAGACTGACAGATCTGACACAAGACATCAGCTGACATGTCCAATGGTGCCTTCTAGTGCATGCAATACAAACTGCATGTCTGGTCCAAAATGTTAGCGTCTCACAGTACCATGTTCACTCTGGCACTGACAAAACAGACTTTTAAGAAAGTTGCAAAAGCAGAAACACAGCTGTTTGGCAAGAGCCTTAACAAATGTTTTTCTTTTTAGTGGCTGCCAAAAAAGGTAATCCTGCTCCAGCAATGCTGGAGTCACCTCAGAGCTGACCAATGCTTGATTAAAAAGGTGCTACATGTAATTTTACAAATGTGAGGCCTTAAAGCAAGATGATGAGGAATGGTGTGTTACGAATAACAATTTGAATAACAATGGTAATGAAAATCACATTACATTTCCAAAGGGACATCTTCCCGTGTGTAATGTAACAAGAGACTGATAAAACCCAGAGCCACATTACTTTGTCATGTTTTAATGTACTGTACATGGTTGAAATGGGCCACAAGACTTCAGATTATATTGGGCTCAGTCAGAATCAAGATATCTAGTACAGTATTTATGAAATCGCAGTTTAAGTTTAAGTTTTCCTGATTTTGCACAGAATGTTCGGACTTAAGAGTGGATGATTCCATCCACTAAACCCAACCTCACATAGTAACACCCACTGTAAACATGTTGTTTGGTTCAATAAGCTGAACTATGTCATGAGATATTGTGTTAACCTAACCAGAATAATTATCCAGTCATGCTGAAATCTAGGTTGGATTAAGATGAGATTGTAACATTAGCTAATTAGCATCACCTTGGACAACATAGAATTTCTTGTCATTCACATCTGAAAAAGCAGCAGCAGCAATAATCCATCCAGATGTAAAATGTATATTATATAACTGTCTGTACTTTGTCCATTTTAATCCTGGAGCAGTGTTAGAGGAGGGGTTCTTCACACATATAATCTACTTGATGTAAATATCCATGAAGTAGAGCTCTACGGGGACTAAGTTGTTTGTAATGATTAAATACTGCAGTGAGTGTTGTATATGGATCATAGATGTCACATAAGGATTGCAACTTTTGGTTGCTATGGTGTGCAAAGCAACCAGGTGGCCCAGGATAAAGGGCCTTCCACACCATGAACTATAATGATAACATTATGAATGTCCACAAGCTGAATGATAACACTCTCTAAACGGTGGCACTAAACACACACTGTGCTCAGCTGTGTCAGAGCCCCAAAATGAAGACTGATCACATGTTTTAGAGTACAACCTGTGTTCAAAGTGCAGACTTTAAGGCCACACGTTTACCTACATTTTATTCACAAAGCTCCCACCATAGAAAGGCACAAAGGGGGTTATTTATCCACTTTCCCTTGTACAAAAATAAACAATATATGCTTCCAGGCTTATGAATCTATGAAAAGGGTGCTACGGTATAGGAAAATCTGCAGTAGGTACATTCAAAACCTCTGCCAAAAGTTTCTAATTTCATTATAGAATTGAAACAATATCACCAACCATTAACTTGTTTTAGAAGTTAAAAGTCCTCAAATTTGTAACAGAATCGTTGTAGTGAAAAAATACCTCTAAATGATGATAATCTG
Organism: Coranthus polyacanthus; assembly: GCA_037367275.1. NCBI lineage: Eukaryota > Metazoa > Chordata > Actinopteri > Kurtiformes > Apogonidae > Coranthus > Coranthus polyacanthus. The sequence continues at coordinate 10,973 of JAPQRN010000312.1, read as the reverse complement.
TAATAATAATGATTATTATTATACATCAGTTTCACACACAAGCAAAAGGACAAAGGCACACACAGCTGCTCCCATCTCATGCTCTGTGTTCTTCATCTGCAGCTTCACACAGCCATGTCCCAAAATATGTAAACACAGTGTGAGGGAAGAGAGGCTGTGCAGGCCTGTGTGGACTCAGGGTTAGGGTTCAGGTTGGAGTGTGTACACTTCATTCTGTTCCCATCCTGTTAGAGTAAGGGTCTTCTAAAATACCAGGGATCCCTTAGGACCAGAGTGGACGGGCCTCACTGTGGGAAAAACCACTGAGCCTTCTGTGACCCTAAACCACGTCTGACTTCTCAACGTTTCTTACCCCTTCTGTCACCACTCCTACTGATACGGTCTACACTGTTATGTAACCAAAAGCCTATTTCAACATATGAGACAGGATGGAGTTTTTAAAGACATTGGCAAACTATTTTTAGTGTGTATGTGTGGAAGGGATTGACTCTGTCACATCCACATGCACTCACACTTACTAAACATGTCCTTTTCCTTCTCTCTTCATATTTCAGCTTCTCATATGTCCAAATAGGGTAGTAAGATAGAAACATCATGAAAATTATGTGGACAAAAAGTGGAAAGGAACTGCACAAGTCTTATCTGAAGACTGATAATTCTATTTTTTCACATCTCAGTACAATTTGTAATATTCTGTAGTATGTTATGGTAAGTATGCATGGAATCTAACTGCTTACCTGAAATACAAAATAAATTAAAATATCCCTACCAACTGGACCACAACTTACATATCAGTTTTAACAATTACTTTTATATACAGTATATCTGTCTTCCAATTTGTCACTGTTGTTCAGATGGGAATAGGTAGGTTTTATCTACTTTCAAATGTTCAAAAATGACCTTTATTAGGAAATTAGGAATTTTTAAAAATATTTTAAACTGGAATTATTACAAATAACTCCTTTAAAACTGCATTGTCAAGTAGAACATTTAGGAAATACACCTAGCTCAGAGCTCCACATCATATACATGCAGTGTTAACCTCATTGTACATTCTCAGTATATGGCTGCAGGATGCCTGTTTGGTGTTTGTATATACAAGTAAAACAAAGAACACATCGGGGAAATGTGTTGTTCTGAGCACATGGCTAAATGGACCACATCCACACCATCTTTGCCCTGCACTTACTCATCACTCGGCAATGTCTTGGCCCTGTTCTCCCTCTACACAAGACACAGAAAAAAGAAGCAGGATGACCAAGGTGTTATCAGTTTTCTGATGTGCATGTGTGGCATGTGCATTCTTTATGTGAATTTCTAAGGGGCCATGTGTTTAGATCTGCTACCGCTTCTTTGATGCCCTCATCTGTGATTTGTGTTTGTGCAAAATAATATGTCTTCCTGGCAAAGCTGGCTCAACATGAGGGCACATCTGAGGAATGCTCCCACCATTCTTTACAGCACGCGTGCACATCCAGTCACGGGGGTAGGGGGGTCACTTCTGTCATCATTGGATCTTTTAAGTTTGACAACCTCCAACAAGACTTCCTATATCTTTAAATTATTTTCAGCCATGTGTGAATCTGTAACTGAACAGAACCGAGTTTTACCTCAAGCTGATTCTGACAATCTTTCCTAATCCTTTTGATTGCTAAGAAGTCTCACCATGACATTATTTGTGAAGCTTTGGTTTCCAACCAGTTAAATTAATTTGAAGACTGCTCAGTCAAGTTAAGAGCTTGTTCGGCTTCAGGCACCATGGACTCAGTCCATCAGAGGCCAGTTTGCTTCTCAACACGCCTGCCTTCACATGCACCTTGTGACGGTGTGTATCCAGCCAAAACTCCTCTCCAACAGCAAGCAGCTGACCATAATGCTGCTGGAACCTCGCCAGCTGACCCCACCATATTGCCGCAAAGCACCCTTTGCCAAGAGAGTGTCGGCGTCAGATGCACAAAGGAGGTCTGAGGTTGCAACTCAGTGCAAAGTAGGCCAAAATACTCCTGTTTCCTATGATTTAGAGTTGATTCGGGCTCCTTAAATTTTCGCTTTAAGAGGTCAATTAAATCCTGTAGCGCTCACATTTGATCATAACGCTAGATTCACAGTTTACTCTCATTATTATCTCCAAATACCACCAATCATCCAGAGATCCATACACCTATCTGTTTAATTCTCTGCCTTCATCAATGTCTTATTCATTCATTTGTAGACTGTGTAGTTATCACACATTTATGCAGTAGTTTATATAACTAATCAGCCAAATAAACCTTCTCATTTAGACCAAGCAGGTTGTTCTGTATCATTTCCTTTCTAATAGAGGCATGAGGTCAATGAAATCAGGATTCACAACTTCCAATTATAAGACTGACTGATGGATTATTAATTTGATTCCGTTCCTTCAGATGGTAATCTGTAAGCAGTGTCCTATCAACGAGTGCAAAATTAACTTAAAGATATTTATTTTCACTACATCATAAATTTGGTGCTGTCCAAAATTAATTTATTAAATTTTTTGGTGGACTGTGTGATGCCATGATCTCAAAAATTAATTAATTACACTACATGTATTATTTATGTCGGCTGCCAAGACTGTGGTACGAATCATAGTGAACTCTAGTTTGATAACTGATTACAATCTAAATAAAAAAACTGCTTTATTCACCTAGTCTGATATAGAAGATGATTGAGATAGCAGAATGGCCTGCTGTGTTTATTTGTAACATGTAACATTCATCATGTAACTTTCTTATTTTAGCATTGAGCATATTTTCCTAACCTTCACCGAGTTGTTTTTGTGCCTAAACTTGACCAAACTTTAACTGCAGCACTGTCACAACCTAAATGCAACAGCTACGTAGCATTATGCTAATATTGTCTGTGGTATTTTGCGTCCACAAATCTCTAGTACATGCATACAACTGCTTCATATTTCTAATGAATAATCCAGGTTTTATTTTTAACTTTTGTTTAGTAAACTCTCTTTGTAGTAAAATGTATGCAGACAATCAAAACACTTCTTTTGGCCAATTAAAACCATACAATCATGGGGTGATGCATAAAGTGATAGAGGTGCCACAAATTAACCACAATCTCTCCACACATTACTGTCTCATTTTACTGTGCCTAAAAAATGCCCAGAAATAGTAAAACACAGGAAATCAAAAGGCCGCACTTTTTTTGTCTGTAGCACACAGTGGAATGTCTGGATTCACAACAGAAAGAGTTTGTATTTTTCCCCCATTTCAGGTTAATATATGATTGATGTTGCAATTTGGTTGTGAGCAAAAGAATTTACCAAACAAGGGCGTGTGGAGAGCTAACACACACCTCAGACTCAAGTCATGGTGCAGGCATACACAGCTGCACGTCCACACAAAAAAACATCCACAACAAGTCCACATACTCAGGCACACACAAATTGATTTTTTACTCATCTACACTAAAATCCCCACTATAACTTGGCTCATTGTTGATGGAGAGCACATTAACTTCATGAACAAAGCTGACTTTAGTGCTGGGGAATCTCACTTTTGTCTTTGAAATACTAGCAGTGCAGTGTGTAAGAGGGCAAGAAAATACTAGGACCTACATGCCAGTTTTTGGGCTCCAGAACTTCAACAGTAAAGGGGGGTTGTCTCAAAATAATCCAAAGATATTGCAGCAATGAATGACTTGCTGCTCTTAGGAAGACAGAAGGACATCTTTCTACCGTTCCATTCCTACTCTATGCTGACACACAGCATGTCATTCATGTCATTCATGTCATGGCGTTGCTTCTCTGATACGCCCACTCAGGACGCAGACTCACCATATGGTCAGACCTGATTATGACATTATGACTTAACAGCAAATCTCATCACACAAACTCCTGCAGGTTAAAGTGAACTATTTATTTTCCATATTGATCAATATCAATATTTATCACAATATATAATTTGCTAATGCTGCCAGTTTGAGGACTATCCTGAAGAGGCTAAACAGAATATTTACATGGGGAAGCATTTTAATCCCCTCAATGTATTGAGAGGTGTATGTAGTACTATGTATTTAAACACAGGAAAATAACTTACTCATTTTAAACAATGTTTATGGGTACCTAGTATGGATTTCTGAATTAAAAAAAGGTGCGCTTGAATGTACCGTAAAGTCTGTTGGTGCACACATGACAAACATTTTATTGGCATCCTGTTTGACAGCTTACTACTTACTACAGCATATTACTGTACAACCAAGCTGCCTGATGCAGCTTGTGCATAAAAGAATGCTGGATCTCAGTAGTTGTTCAGGCAAACTACTTCCCCTCCTTTTAATAACATCATCTACCTGTATTTTAGGCTGCTACAAAACATGACTAGTGCTGGCCTTGAGGGCTTCCATTGAGCTTTCCTTGTTGGTAAAGTTACATCAGCAGATGTTGTACACCTCAGCTCACCAGCCTTTATGAGAGCAATCACTACACCTAATAGGGTCTCACAAGCCTCTGGGGAGACCTCAGTTGGCAAGCCAAGGAGAAAGGAGATAAAGCAGAGATGTGTTGTTGTTCTCCGATTGGTGTGTACTGTCATCCAATTCCAGACTGCAGTGAGGAAAGTGTTTGTGGTAAATTTTGTCTAAAGGTGTAGCTGAGACAGTCCATAGAACTTAGGTCAAGAGTAGCAACATAATAATAATGCTGCAGTAATAATAATTACTGCCGCTATTATTAAAGAAAAACAAGTTATTTTGATAAATGTTTTCGATGTGAGCAGAGAAACGTTCAGGGGATATTTGCTGTGGTTTGTCAAGCACCCAAAACCATTTAAACACACAACATGTGAGAGAGAGCACAATCACATCCAAGTCTAACACAGCTTCTAATGCCAATACCAAATAAGGCAACAGAGCAGGCACGTTTGTTTTATTGGCCTCACAGAATCACTTCACAAGTCCCATTTTGAGTCGGTTACCTTCTGAACAAAGATCCAGCGTTTTATTTACTTTCTTACCAAGATTATTTTTGGTTTTATGCTGCAGTAACTAATAAATCCTTTTTACAGAATTAGCACACCAGAGGAGTAGTAGGGAATGGTTTAGTCAACTCCATTCAAGTTTATTTAAAAATGTCCAAATCACAAGTTTGTCTCAGGAGGTTTGTGGATAATGTTTCATTATCTACAATAGTAAGTGCTTTGTTAGTCTGGTTGATAGAGCTGTTACTTTTCAACCCTGTTTGCAGAGAATTCCACACCAGGAAGGACCTGATAATGCTCAATGAGCATGTACAGCACGGAAACAATTACCACGAGAAACAACAGATACTTACCAGCTCATAGTTTGTAGCTGGAACACAAGATGAAGACACCTAAAACACAAAACAAAGGATGGTTAGATATATTGTTGTTTTAACATTGCATTACATATCATTAAAAAATACAGAATTAATAGAAGGAGACATTCCTGCAAGACAGTGCAGCCAACATGCCTAAACAGTGTGTTTAATTAGTATTCCATAACCACTGCAGATCAGTGGTTATGGTCAGGCAGTCAGACATGAAACAAAGAGACCTATCACAAAACTCCACAGAGCACTGTGCTGTGTTTCAGCTCATTGTTTGGGTTTATACAATTTTAAGCAGGAGCATCCAGCTGTTTACTGTGAAAAGGCATTTGATGAATTCACTCTATATTCAGATTTGAATTTATGTAAACAGAAATATGTGGACTTAATTTCAAATAATTTTTATTAACATTTTCTTACAACTACTTACTTTGTAGATACAAAACAATTATACAGTTAAACAGACACAGTTATTGTGAATATATTTAAAATTCACACAACCACAGAATCATCATTCATGACATAGTATCTTGTTGTGACTAGGGCTGGGCTGGACGATCTTTTGAGGTAGAATTTGAGGAAGATTTTCTCACCTCTTATAAAAAGCAGGTGAGTTACAACCAAACTATAAGTTTTCCTCTTGTCTCTGGTTTCTGGGGCTCAGGCTGTCTGTATTGGCTTTTTGTTGTTGTTATCTGACTAAAGGTTTTGCATAATTTTGGACCATATTATTAAACACCAACACACCAATTATTAAAACACTCACAATATCTAGATGAAGCAACATTTTCCTCTACATATAGCTGCAGTGTTTCCATTAATTACA
>JAPQRN010000310.1:0-64571 GCA_037367275.1 Coranthus polyacanthus | reverse complement strand
CCCAATGTCGGCTGGGATCGGCTCCAGCCCCCCCGCGACCCTCCAAAGGAGGATTAAGCGGTTACAGATAATGACTGACTGACTGACTGACCATTAACATTGGAGGAAAATGGAAACAAAGCTGATTTTACCTGCACTTCTGTTTTGTTTTAGTTTGTGTTGCATTGTTTGTTTGTTTTTTTTCCATTTAATTATTCTTAGTTTTAGTTTTCTTTCACTGTAATGAAGAGGCGAAGTCCCGCCTGTTCTGTTGTGCCCCATGGGACCTTATTGAGGGGAAAAAAAAATTATTTCAGTCGATGGTGAGAGACGAGTAATTTTTTGATCCCGTTTGAATTATGCCATCATTTACACATATGATGTCTGTCAGTTTAAAAGATAATTTACTGTTTCACCTTGCGCTTGAAGAACGAGGTGAAATATGTTGAGGTAACGGCCGTTTTGGTGTTGGTGATGTGCATCATGTGAGACGAGAGACGTAGTCAATTGAGCCGTTTGACACAAAGTTAGATGTTACTTTACTATTTTTTCCACAACCTGTGACTTTCTTGACTTGTAAAATCATAATTTAGATATACAAACATTATATGTATAGTTGATAGCTCAATTCAAACAGGATCAAAAATAGCTTGTCCCTGAAACCCTGAAAACTTATTTTGTTCATTTTACAACTTATTAAAGGTGCATTGTGCACACTGCCTTAAGTATTCGTCCTTTTAAGAAGCAACAAAACCACACAAAGTAAGGACTGCGTGTGATATTGTCATGAAAATACCATCAGGCACTACAATGTTGCCTTTACAAGAGAGGAAACAAGTAACAAGTTACTTGTTTAAAATGTAGAAGAAGACACTGATATGAAGATGTATTTTCAGGGACTAAAGTTGTTTGTGAACATGCACATAGAAGACAAAGAGTGGTATAGACAGACAGATGTGTGTAACTGACCCGCAGCCTGTGCCAGAGCTGCTGGAGCTGTGGAAGGTGGGTTCAGTCCTGAGGCGAATACCACTGGGACTCTGAGCTAAACTTTCCAGAGCAGGCAGGTAATACAGCACCTGTCAGAAACCCACACACAAGGTTAGACAGTGCCTTCATATTTAAGTGGGTGCTTGTGTGTGTTTAGGGAGCTGAGGCGGCTCAAAGACACCAACTATGCAAGTGTGACATTTTTCACTGCAATATAATATAATAGGTCAGCCACATCAGCAATCTTGTCTCTGTAGCACTGAACTGTAATGTAATCTATACCAATTTTCACATTGCTAAGTTTAACAATGCAGAACATTTGTGTTTTATGCCCATTTACTGTAACAACATAAGGATGGTGCAAAAAAGAACAAAATACAACACTAGTGTATTTATAAAAAAAACATTTTAAGTCCGTTCTTTTCTGTGTTGATTAAAATACTATATGTAATTACATAAGTAAGACATACACGCACCATTTTCTTGAGACAGAGGGGTTCATCTCTCACAGTGGATCCATTTCTGCCGCAGAGATTCCTGAATATAGCATCAGCCATCACCAACTTTAGCCTGGTAGAGGGAATCTTGACAACGAGTTCTGCCAGAACCACTGCAGACACATCTACAGGACACAACAGAGAGTGGCACAAATAGTTCCTGATGATAAAAAAACAAATCAGTATAGCCTAAAATGAATATTCTTACTGTTGTGGTAATTGTTAATCATGTTTAGTGCTCGTTCCATTTTCCCATTTTAAATAAACAAACAAATAAATAAATAAATTACGCCAACAAATCAACATTTTAACACAAATTAATTGTAAAAAGGAAAAACAATAAAATGCCACTTCTTACTCTTATCACATACTTAAGAACCGTCAAAGAGACTCAAAGTTTTATCATCGATGCTCTTTTTATGCCATACCCTGGCTGACAACAGCGAAATGCTCCGCTAGGTCTTTCAGGCCTTTTTCCACCAGGTGCTGGTTCAGTTTATAGTGCTGCTGACACCAAAACTCCACCACCACAGACAGGAGGTCCACCAGAGTGTCTGCCATATGAAGCGTCTGTTTCTCCTCCCTCTCAGCACAGTCCTACAAAGTAAACGCTATCACATTCAGGCTCAGCACTGCAGAGAGTAAGTAAGATGTTGTAATAATGTAGAAAAGGAGGTTAGAGTTTGTCCATCGTGTCAGATCAAAAACCTAACCTAACTGACCAATTAGAATACACCTAGTTTTGGTGTGTCCTATAATATTTACCTCTATAGTAGCCTGCACCAGGAGCTGAGTTAGTCGTTTCACAGCGCTGGACAACAGGGTGGAGCGCTCCCACACAGTCCAGAAGGCTCCATACAGCAATGACCCTGATGCTGATGCCTGAGAGACTCCTGATCCATGAAGCTGCAGATAATCCCTGTGCCACAGAAAGGTAGGTGTCAATGAAGGGAGCATAGATCAAATAATATGTACATATTACAGCAAACACTGCTTTAAAATCGCAGGTATTGTGGAAACTGCATCTTGAATCTGCTGCAAAATCCCTGCATAACTTGTTGTCAGTTGACGAACAGAATGGACCGCACACTTGAAGCAAACAAGGGACGGCAGCATCTTTACCGCGGCTTATATCTTAATTGTTACCCAGTGGTGACAGAGTGGAGTTCCCCCTGGAAAAGCTTGAGGAAAAATGCCAGAAGGTCGGTATGAAAATGTAACAGCGTTGGCAGGAGAGGTCCAGGGAACGGGTGACAAGTGACGTCTCTCGACAGGCAGTAACTGAATGAAAACACACATATGGGGAAACAGCACATACATACATTTTAATATACATCATGACACTCCTAAATGAAAAGAATGTTTGAGAATGTAGAATTATTTGTGACATGAAATCTCCCGTGGCACAAGTTCAGTAGTTTACCTAATGATGGTCTCCAGAAAAGGCCACAGGCCTGCTTTACACCGAGGACACTGCAACACCTGGGTAAAATACTTTTTCACTGTGTTGGGAGCCAGCCAGGGAGGATTTGTAATGAGCAGCCTATACATGACTTGCTGAAAATTTCTCAGGAAGACAGATGGAGCATTACCCTGTGACATAATAAAAGACAACATTGTCAGATCACATTTTAGTCCAGTGGTAGTGATCCCAATAAAAATGCCAAATAAGAGCTATCAAAATACTAAAAACAACAATCAATTGAAACAGGTTATACTATCCTGAAGGCGCTGGGACACATGTAGCTGCAAGTAGGAATTCATACGGTCCGGTAATTCTGGTCCTACCTGCTGTGCATATTCTAGGAGGGAGACTAGGTATGGTGCTGGTGGCAACAGGCCTGGGAACACAGCACTTCTGATTGAGTCCAAGGCTTCAATGAAGAGACCACACTCTATCATCGTACCAACATTGCTGAAGTCTGTTTCGGTTGCCTACAGGAACAGAAGATCAATCAGGAAACTTAAGAGGAATATGGAGAGGAGGTGAAAGCATGGCACTAAAAGAAACAGACGGCACAGAGAAGAAAAAAATGGAGGGCAGAAGGGTAATGGAAATAGGAACTGAATGGGCATCAAAAGTTCCTTGGGGTCATTTCAAACTGTCAGTTATTGGCAAATAACATATGGACTCAGAGAGAACAAAATGGAAATACATGAGCTCTTATAATAGCAATCTTATGGAGATCCACTTGGGTAAGGTATGGACAGGACAGTGGAGAGTATTGTTAATGGGCCTGCCAATCAAAACTCTCAGATCAACTGACAGTAGTGGTTAAATCGTGACCTGGGTATGATGCGCCCTTGCTCTGCGTGTCACTTTCCATTGAAATGTATGACATAAAGGTAATTGAATGACCTGATCTTCTTGATGAAACACAGTTATTTTAGAGATGTGTAGTAGTGATCAGGGGTGTGGAGCCATTATGTATGTGTGTCTACCTGGGATTGTGGACGGTGTGGGTCATGGTAACCCAGAAATTCAATGAAGTGCAGTCTTGACCGACCCTGCGGAAAAAGGCCTCAGATATATCAAATGCAGAAAAAATAGGTATTTCAGTAATAAAGGTATTTCACAAACAATGGACTCTCACAAAGGGTAGGGTTTAATAATGATGAAAAACAGTCTTCAGTGATTCTTTGTAACATGTTTTCAAAGAGATACAAACACATACACACCTCTTGTTTGATGGCATAGTCCCTTAGCTCTGTCTCTAGCTTAGAGAAATCAACATCAACAAAAGTGGTCTCTTTTGTCTCAGTCAGATGATCGTCTGCTATGCTGAAATTCATATTTGCACAACTTTTCTGTCAAAGAAGAAGCAAAACATATAAATAAGTCTGACTGCATACACAATGTTAAAAACTAGAAAGGAGAGAGGAGCCCTCCACCAAGGACAACAGTCCACTGTTCTTTTCATTCCACAATATTATTAAACCTCAATTTACAGTGTGTTCCTATGATTTCCTCCTTTTTGCCATTTGGATTCACCAGTTAGTGTAACTGACTGTTACTATAGTAATAGTTACATTGTCTTACAACAGGTCATTCAACTCATCCAACATTAATACAAAATGGTTTATACTACCTTAAATACCAAAAAATGTGTCTAACAAATGCTCAGATGAGGAAGAAGTACTCAGATCCTCCACAAAGTAAGTATCTCCAGACCTGGAGGTTGGTCTCGCTCAATTCACTCTCATTCTGGAAAAGGAGTAAAAACTCTGTGGGTTGTTAATTTGTATTCTCTTGACTAGATACAGGAGAACTTCTTTTGGTGGGACATTTGCATGTGAGGGTGTGGTATTAAAATGACAAAATCACCACAAAAGAAACTGCCACGTGAAGAGACGTATGTCAACACAAACAAAATGTTGTTGTTTTTTCCTTGGCACATGCCCTACCCTTTCACCAAGTTTCATGAAAAGAAGAATACGGTAGAATACTTTTATATAAAAACTAATTGTGTAAGTGATCACAACCTGCCATGGCAGAGGAAATTAATGGGTAAAATGATGTGATAAAGACTGATAAATTCAAGACAGTATCAATTCAGTTTAAATTCTGTTCAATTCAGTTTGCTTTGTTGGCATGAATATTAAGTGAATAATATTACCAAAACATCAAGGATTATAGAATTAATATTAAAAATATCATCAGATCAACTTAGTTTAGATTAGATCAAATAGACAAAGGAACAAAAAAAATACTAAACATGTGTTTTATGTGTACATGTGTGTGTTTATAACAGGTTATATACTAGATGGTATATATTTGATGATACTCTCTAATATACTGTAGATATAATCAACATATCTGACTTACCCCAAAGAGGTGCTGGACAATGTAGCTAACAGGGTAGCAAGGAGCATCATGGGATTTGGAGTCATCTGTAACTGGTTTGGCCATGACGTGAGTGATGGAGGCATGAGAGGGAGCAGGGCAGTGGTATACTTTGGCCCTGCCTGCCTTTAAGAGTCTGGTAAATGAGAAAAATATGACAACACTGTATTTAAACGTGTTGACACGTGTTGGTTCATGCTGAAAAAAGCAAACAAGCCTTTGCAAAAGTCTGTGCAAAAATCTTTTGTTTTTTCAGTCGCAGACTTTCTTCAGGGCATTGACACTTGGAAAGTGAATGTAGCAGTGGAACAGGTTAAACAGATTTCACTAGATTAGCCTTAATACAACTTAATACAACACTTGTGTCAATGGGTTGGATTAGTATGGCTAAACCTCATAAGAGTTCTGGTCCTGGATTTAGAGAACTACAAATTAAAGAGACAGTGTTTTTGGAAACAGTCAATTCTTGAAATTCACAATAAACAAATCAATACAATATACAACAACAGAAAACATTAGACTTTAGCCATTATAAAACACATTGAATCTACTGAAGTTAATTCATTAAAAAAAAAACACCCCTGACAATGTCCTCAAATCAAAATTCAGACTGTATAGAAGGTCAAAATGTCACAGACTTCAGAAAAATGTTCACATAGGTTACAGTTTTGAAGTGACAGCTTACCGTTTGAACATAGCCCTGCGGGTGGGCTCTTGGACCATCAGAAGAACTCTCCAGTCCTGGAAAGCCCCTGTTAGCCTCCCGCTGGCCACCTTCTCCCTCCACTGCCTGGCAGGGTAGAAGGCAGAAATTGTACCTGTGGATATAGCCACCTCATAGGGCCCTTCTGAGAGCCAGAATCCATTTTTAACACTGTCCAAAACATAGTCTGGAGTCACAACCCACTTTCCTAAAAGAAAAGAAATAGGAGTGGTAAATACAACGTGATGAAATAAAAGGCAGTGCAGCACTGTTGTGTCAGTCTTGAGACTTATTTATTTAAAAACATTATAAACATTAACAACTGCATTTATAACCATTGCATTTATAGAATCCATTGTGTCACTAACCTGCAGCACAAGCTGCCAAAAACTTCTCACTGGACAAAACCTGTGGGATTATGAGGTGGGTGCTGGAGTGCTGATAGACCTGGAAGATAATTATTGCATTGTTCCACGTAAATGTAACACATAATAACAACGGACAGACAGCCATAAACAAAAGATCCTTCAATAGGTGAGTCTGGGTGATATTAAAATAAAATCATTCAGCTGAAGAACTGTGCATCACTGTTTTACAATAAACAATACACGTAACATTTCAATCATCAATTTGGACCAGTATCATTATCACAATATCATTCCACTTCTGTCACTGTATAGTAAAACTGAAGTAGCGCTGAGCAGTAGATTGTTCATAAGCATATTTTGGCTCAGTTGTATAACTTCAGTATCAACCACAAACTATGAATACATCAACAGAGAGAGGAAGCGTCAGATAAAGGCATGCTTTCTTTATCTCAAAGACTAAGCGTATGATGATATTTTCATAACTTGTAACCACAGGGGAGCGTTTAGCACTGCATTTAGTGGTTGAGCAGAGCAGTAACTAGTAACCACTTTTTAGCGATTACTCTGGCTCTGAAAATGTGAGAAGGGGATCCAGCACATGTTTCAGACTAAATAATTATTAAATAAACTACAATTTGAGACTGACTATGAATTGGAGTCCTGTTTTGCAAAGTATCTTAAAGACGTCTGAAGTGCAGTTGCCAGCATGTTTTTGAAGGATCTCTAAGAACAGATCTACTTACTGAGCCACCGATGTATCTTCCACCAAGCTTTAGGATTCCCTGGACCAAAACCCTCTTTTTATCAGGGACCTTGATCCCAGATATCTGGAAAACATGTGTGGAGTTTGCCATGCTACAAAGGCAAAGGAAAAAGAGACAGAAGATAAACTTAGCAAAATGTAATTGAGTAGTTAGGAAGGAAAGAAGGTTAACTGAAGGAAAATGTTTGTGCGGTGCTTGTTTGACGACATAACTTAAATTGCTTTCATAGAAGTTGAAACAATATTGGAAAAACAGCAAGACTGTTAATTGTACATTCTGCAACATGCATCTTTACACAGTATATTATCATTCAACTAATCCAAAAGTTTAATGCAAAAAAAATGTGTCTGACAATGCCCAGATGTGGATGAATTACTCAGATCCTTTACTTAATAAAAACAGAAACACAACAGCGTAGAAATACTTCATTAAAAGTAAACATCCTGAGTTAAAAATGTTACTGTTAAGTAAAGGTACAGAAATAATACTGTGCTTAAAAGTATCCAAAGTAAAGGTACTTAATATATTGAATGGCTCCTGTCGAAGAGTTTTTAGAGAATATTAAATTATTCTGGTTTTGTCATTAAAAAAAACACATGTAAGAGCAGCTTGTCAATATGGAGCCAGTTTCAGGAACTTTGCATACTACTCCGCATATTACTGGGTAAAGTAAGTAAGTATGTAAAAAGTAGTAGCTGTAAGTGTCAAATAACTATAGTGGAGTTAAAATACAATGGAGTGGAAGTACAAAGTAGCATAACATGGAAATATTCCAGGAAAGTCCAAGCACATCAAAGTATGTCAGCACTGCATTTAAGAAGAGTACTTGAGCACATGTATTGTACCACCAAAGCAAAATGCAATGTGAATGTACAGTCTAGCTTAGAGCTGACTAGTAACCACGTATCATCAGCCATCGGTGTTTATCTCTCAGTTTAATACAGCTGACTTCTCAGGTACCTTTCTCATCCCACCAAACAACGTCGAAGTCTCTCCTTTCAGTTCGTGCTGACGCGCCAAAACTGACGGCAGCATCCGACAATGCGAGCAAAACGCTCACTGCGTCTTTATGGCTGCATTTTACTAAAAATATAACCAGCTGCGTAAACAGAAGCACACTGAACTTGTGCTGACAAGACACGGCACACGGGAGAGGTGTGTTTGGTCTTTAGCGAGTTCACCGCCTGTAACTGTCATGTGGTTGACAGCTTTACCGTTTTGCTAACTTCTTTTGAAAGGGGGTGTCCATGCACACAATGTGATATAATACCCTCATTAGCAATGTTAAAACGAACATATGTCCCATAAAAAAGACTTGAGAGACGTTTAATATCAATTTATAACTAAAAAGTATCTATTATTACGATACATTTTGCGTATTATTCATCATCACGGAGCCACCAACCCCCCTATTCTTTTTGTCATTTGGACTGTCCCATCGAGCGGAAGTTTTCATAGAGCTACTTCCGGGTTGTTGTCACGGACGCTTTCTGTCCCCGGAAATAACCAAAATAGCGGGGTATTATACAGCACTGATTGATACAGCCGGGATATTTTTGTGTAACTGACTACTTTTCAACATGTTTTCGGATAGAGAGGGTGCTTAGGCAACCGCACGACTGTTTGCAGTCACTGCGTAATGCGGCGTTCAGTGAACCGCTCAGTCATTTAAATGATTTGACAAAGCTGCATATTCGCTAAAGAACTGTCTCACTTTACTGTATTTATTCTCGCTACATGTTTACAATGTAGACGCATGTCAGAGACAAGCCGCTGCGGGTGATGCTGCTCATATTTTCCTCGCCAACGATGGAGTAACATTTTATCGAGAAACGCGTTTAGGGGAGCTTATAAGAGGTAGGATACACAAGTGATGTCTTCTGTCAGAGTTACACTTTGGTTCGATGTAGGCAAGAAGTTGGTAGATACAGTGTAATTCTTCAACTCAGTAATAAAGACACTAAAGCTGCTGCACTCGTGCCTCACTCTGTCAGGCCAAATAATACGCCATGTCAAGCGGATAACCTTCAGTTTTTCGCAGCTTTACGTCTCTGTCTCTTCCTGAACGAGGTGTTGCTTGCACCCACTAACACACAACGTTATGGGAAAGATCTACTATGGAATAATAGCTTGTTTGTAAACACAGAATGATATCTCCCCTAATGGAAATGAAATGGGAGTAAGATAAGCCCTGTTTCTGAAATAATAAATTAATACAGGCCATGGACAGAAAAATAGTAATGAACAGCAACGTTGATTATCAATTAATCATCAATTAATTAGCCTTTTTAATCTTAGATGAAGCAAAAGGCACTGGCAGCCTGCTGGCTTCAGCTGCTCACATGTGATAATTTAGTGCGTTTTATCTGTTTTATTGTATTGTAAATTGACAACTTATAGGTTTTAGATGGCAACAAATTAGCATATTTTGCTTTAAGGTAAAGGAAAATGAGATAGATATTTTTTTAGACTCAATATATAAACCACCCAGAAGTCAAGTAAGGTTAATTTTATTTAGTCATACTCACAAAAAACTAATTTGCCAAAGGGATTTACGATTGATACAGCATAGAACACTCTTACTTATGGTAAGACATACTGTATATTGGTAAAGAAAACAAACTTTATTAGATGTTTGATTGAGCAAAAGTTTATTTAATGTGTGATTTATCTGTTTTTTTTGTTTTTTTACAAATATTTATCAGACGTTTATGCTATTTGTGTTTCTGTTGCATGTTAAGGAGATTTAGGAGAGTTCAATCGTGACAGGCTCAATGCAGTAATCTATGAACTGCACCAGTGTAACAGTATTGTCTTGTTTTTCAATTGTTGTAATTGACTCATTGCTCAGGGTACTTTTAATAATGTTGAACGATGATGATTATTTTACAAAACAGCAACAACAAGTAATATTAGGATTAAATCATCTATTATTCATGCCTTCAGTGTAACCTGATCACATAGGCATTTTTTTTTATTCCATAAGTTGTTTTCTTTTTCTCTGTGCAATCCTACGCAACATATTTTAGGAAGATATTATGTCCACATATTTTCCTGTTGTAAAAAAAAAAAAGTAACCAGTACAACAGGAGGATGCCTCTTAGATTTAGCAGAATTGTATCTTAATCAAATCTGATGATACTAAAGCCCATGGCTAAGAAGACAGGACTTTTTGTAAGGAATAAAATCAGTCAAAAGCAGTGCCACATGGTTGTGCCGTAACTGTTAAACTGTGCGCCCCCCTGGGCATGCATGAGATCGTTCTCAGCAGTATTGTGATCTTAGAATATGCACCTATTTAATTTATTATGTTTCCTTTACAGCTGACTGTTAGGTACCCCTTTAAAATAATGTTGACTTTAACTTGACATGCTCTAAGTGGCTTTAAAGCAGCGGCCTGGGGGACGTGCTGCTAAATATTTCAGGACAAACTCATTACTGTAAATGGGTCTGTGTGTTAGTCTAGCTGGAGTAGACAGGCAGCAGCAAGAGGGATAGGACAGTGATGTGTGTTTGTATGTGTGTGTGTTTCTTTTCTAATAGCTGTGGATGTCTCAGGCAAGTAGCATCTCAGCGCCTGGCCCAGTGTCCCTGTTGCAACACTGTGAAACACACAGGGGCTCCACTAACATCTGCTTTGTAAAGAGCTAATGACAAGACAATGGAGACTGCATGATTTAAAGTATAGTACTAATGAGGCCCTGTGTGCTGCTGGGAGAATCCTGACACACACTTGCATGTACACACTTATGTTTTCAACAGATGATTGCTGGCAGACCAGGACGTAGACACCTCACAATCATACAGTGCATACATTCAGATTGTGGGTCCATCTGTCTGTCTGTAGTACCTAAAGACAAGTATGGCGTTGTAGCACACACACAACTACTTAAAATCACATGCACACACACTGTCTGGGCTCAGCTCATATAATTACAATGTCGAGTTCCTAATCCCTGGATTGAAAATCTTCTTCCCTTTCAGCAATGACTGCATATAGACTCCTTCTCAGACAGTGGCGCAGAGGGAGTGTGATGATGAGGGGAAACAGTAAGGGAGAAGAAGAGAGGGAGAAATAATAAAGGACAAGCTTAACTGGTGGGGCTGTCAGTGGAGGAAAATAATATTTGTCCAGCTGGACAGGCCTCCCTTTGTGCAGGCTAAATGAATGTTGAGCTTCCTGTCTGCCCTGTCAGGGAGAGTGGCATAGACTCTATGCAGCCGCAAAGAAGCAGCAAGGATTGCGGGGAGCTGTTTGGAGTTTGACAGGGATTATTAAAATCAGAGCAGATGATGAGGAAGGGGCGAGAGGCGGAGTGTGAGAAAGCCAAATTGACACAGACACTCTCCATTACCTTCCACTTGACTCGCGTTGATGACAATGTTGATATGAGACCCAGCAACGTGGCACAGGGATGGGATTGGCTGTTAGCATGATCGTTAAGCACCACAGGGTAGGGGGGCGCCCCTCAGTTCTGGCAGAGACGTAAGGAGATGAGTTGTTTATTTAAAGCCTTGACTGAAGAGCATCTCACCTCATTGTTTATTTATTTGGTCTATTTTTTTCCCTGTTTTAACTCACTGTAGTGTCAGTAGGTGGAAGTGGTTAGAGGCTGAGGCAATGCATTTTGATCAGGGGTCCTCCTCCTCCAGTGATTTTGTGAGGGGAGAGGAGGGGAGCTGGAAACGAGAGGCAGGAAACAGGTTTTGTACATCATGAACTTCATTTTTTTCTCAGGTGCCGTTTTTTTCCCTCTGCTTCTCAATAAGACCCTTGTTTGAGGAAATTTCTAATTATTATCATTACTGTAGACGAGATGACTGTCTCTGGTACTTGCTGACCATCTACACTGATTGATTTAATCCTGATAAAATGACTGTTTTTTGATTATTCAAGCTGATGATGTAGAATATAGTGTTATAATGCTACATAAAAGGTCTGCCTCTATTTTTCTTTCTGTAACTCCTTTTTCCTGCACTTCAGCATGGAGTGGCCAGGAGATTTTCCTGAAGACCATGCTTTTGTGGAGCTGCCACTTGGAGGGGTATCCAGTGATATGGACTTTGAGCAACTTCTAAAAGACACAGAAGAGAAGCTCAAACTTAATGCAAATAGGTGAGTTTGAGTAGAAAAGCACTGCCTTAAAATTTCCCTCTTTGTGATTTTTATCATAAAAGAGTATCTCAGAGTATCACTTTTTTTTTTTTTTACTAACTTTTCATCCTGCAAACTATGGTGTCAAAGCTGCACTAAAATTAGGTACTGTTTCAGCTGACAAAGAAACCCCCCAAACGCACATGACAGTGAAGCTAACAGTGAATAAGATCCACAGATAAGAATATAAGAATGTATAAGAAGTGACTATAAGAAGCCTGATTATTATGACAGTATTTCTACTAGTAAAAACCTGACGCCATTTACACTTAACTAGATTCCTACATGGATATTTAGTACATGTGGAAACACAGACTTGAGACAAATTAAAGGGAAAACCTGATGAGAATGGTCTCTTCCAAGACAATAATGCCCGCATCCATAGGGCATGGGGGCTCGCTGAATGGTTTGATGAGTATGAAAATGAGGTAAATAATATGCTATAGTTTTCACCAGTTGTCACCAGATCTCAACCCAACCTATTGAATGTTTTGGTTGACGTGTTCGACAGTGCGCTCTACCACCGTCATCAAAACACCAAATGATGCAATATCTTTTGGAATAATGATGTTCATCCAAGGTGCCCCAACATCTTCCTAAGACATCTTATTTTGGTTCTTCTGTTAATTTGTCACTTGTTTGTATGCATAGCAGGAAAATGATCACTGTGGCAGAACTGTGTACAGTAATTCAATCCAAAGTTAAATTTCAACTAACACTAAACTAAACATTGATACTAAAGTAAATATAAGTAGTTTTCACAGCTGAACAACCTACTATCGTTTTACTTTGTGTGCCTTGAAAATACACACCAAAGCCTTAATTCAAACATGTGATAGTGGATGTTTGAGATAGAAGAGGTAATATTTACAAGTTGCATGTGACTATGAGTTTTGAACTAGTATTGCAATGTAGCTAACCTGTTGTCTGATTTAAGATCAGTGGCCCTGAATTACATCAACAACATTTTTCTCATTTATCAGCCGATTTTATTAATATTTATTAGGCCCAAGAACTAAGTTGGCTTTGTGGAAAAATGCATTGTTGCAAATTACATTTAATTTTCTGCTGTTCAGTGTCACTGAAGACTGAAATGTAGACGGCTGTCAATGATGGCAGATGGGGATAGTTCGAGAGAACAAATAGATTGATAAAGATGCACGACACTGGGGGAGAGAAGAAAAAGAGAAATCTATATTTCAGGTCTTTTATCGTTTGTGGCGTTGTGAGGCTGAGGGCAGATGATGAAGGACAAGCTAAATGTAGCAAGTGAACAAAGCTTCACTCTGGCACCATTAGTGTCTGGGATTCATCCCTTCCTCACTCTCTCCCTCTCCCTCCCTTTATCTCTCTTTCTTTCCTTCCTCCTTCTAAATGGGAACATAATAATTGAAGATTCCACATCTTGAAACGAAAACCCTTGGGTAGGTAATTCAAGGCTTATTACCGAAGGCCGGGCCATTTTTCTGCTTTCTAAGCATTAAAGGGTTATTTTGTGTTCCTGCAGATGGGAGAGGGATAACCATTATGAGAACAAAGCGTCCAGATAATGGAGAATGAGGCTAAAAATAAGGCAATCCTCCTCTCGCCGTAGGGGACCACTGGTCAGTGTCTCTGTCAGGCTCCAACTAACTTCCTTCCAGACTACTTCAGGACAGCCCTCATAGAGTCGGGCCACATCCAGGCAAACATAATCTTACAAGGCCTCTTTTTTACCTCAACCAGGGTGGGCTACAGACATAAATACCCACATACACACATTGACAGCCTACTCACCTGCTACCTAATTGACTTATCAGTGTCTGGGACAAATTACGGAAGTAGAGGGGAGGAAAGGGAAGACGGTGCTGCCCACACCCGTGAAGGACTTCAGCCTGTTTATGGGTCAAAGTGACTGGCCTACTCCCAGTTCTCAGATGTCAGAGATTTGTCTAAGAGCTGCTCCCTAATTGAAGGAGATTAAGATAGGCTGACAACGGAGCTGGCTCCCCCAAATTGAAATGCTGTAATCCATTAGTTTTCATCAGATGGGACAGTGGCTCACTGAAGTGTTTGGGTGGGGAGTGGTGGGCCACCAGGAAAAGACCTCTAATGAAGTGTCAGCGCAGGCCAGGAGACTGCAGACAGACCTCTAGTTTCACACTGCCAAGGCAAATGGCTCTCACTAGTCGCCTGCCAATCTTGATCAGGCCATCAATACTTTTAAATTTGAGTGTGTGCATGTGTGTGGGTGTATCAAGTGTTTGAGATAATCAGGATTTTGTGGACGTGTTCAAGTAGGTAGAGTCAAAAACCTAAAATCTATCGTGCAAGGTTCCTTTTCAATGAACAAAAATACTGATCTGTAGTCCTCGCAGTATGTAGTTGATTTTGTGTTTAGCTGTGCGTGACACGTGTGTTAAGTTAGTATATCAGCTGTATCGGTTCTCTGGTATCATTGGCTAGGCTGGGTGGCTGGGGGGCTAAGGGGTGAGGGCACTAAGTGGCCGACAGGCCGGGCCAGGACGGGATCTGTTTTCAGCCTGTTCATTCAAACCCCTTTCCCCTCGCAGAATGGGGCCCTTTGATGGAAGAGATATTTAGTTCTCAGGCGGCTGGTTTGGCACTGACTGAAGCTGGGGCTTATTTGAAAAGGATCTTCCTGCCCCCGTTGCCTCCAACCCCCCACCTCCTGTTGGAGCGGAGGGGAGCGGAGCGCGACAGACAGACAGCCCCACAGCAGCCCACCCACACTAAATTAATTCTGACAAGGAACTTAAGATAACGTCAAAGCGCTGACTAATCGCGGGATTGGGTTTCTGTAAGTCAGGGAGCTGTGAAATGTGCCATCATATCTAATAAAAGACCTCCGGTTGCTCCCTTTCTCTCTCAGCGGTGGTGGATGTTGGGGGGAGCCCAGTTGCGGTGTCGGCTGTCTGGCAAGACCAGTCAGAAAAACAATTAGATTTCACTTCAGCAGTAAAAGTACAAGTGTGTGTGTGTGTGTGTGTGCCAGTTAGGGTAAGATGATTGACATGTTTGTCAAGAGGCCTAAAGAATCCTTTCCTTCCAGTTTCCTCTGCCTCTTTTCTCATTCTCTGGTCTTTTGTTGAGTTCTGTTTCAGCGTATTTGCCATTAAGGATTCGTCCATTGTCGTCTTTCCTCAGAAAGTTGAATGGCTTTATTTTCTGTGATTTCTCTGTTTTCTACCCATTTCTACCTTCGTCTTCTTCCATTCTCTTTCTGTCTCTTCCCCTGGCGTTTGAGCTGCTGGCAGTGGAAGTCATCAGGTTCGCAGTTAATCCTGCCAAGTTGATTAGGCTGCAGGTAGCTTTCACACCAACGGGCAAAAGGTCGCAACATTGTGGAGAGCTGGATGGACTTCTTGACACAGACTATCCACATTGACTTTATAACTTACAGCACAAGACCCTAAGGAGGGGTAATTGAAAGGCGAGAGTAAAGAAAAGAAAATTAGGAAAGTAAGAGTTTGGAGGAAAGAGAGAAAAATTGTAGAGCCAAGGATTGAAAATGCATCTGAGGAGGCAAGTGAGAAAGAGTTTGCTGTTGCTGTAGCCATTAGAGTATGTTGTTTTGTTGAGTGAAGCTAGATGATAGGGAGTAGAACTAGAGTGAGAGTATGAAGCCTAAAAGCCATTCTCTTCCCTGTCCTAATCTATGACTTCAAATGGTCTCAGAGCAAAACAGTGTTAAGTCCAAAGTCTCTTTCTCTTTTGTTCACATATGGCAAAAGTGAGTCCCAGAGACTACAGTTAACATCTCACAAAGAAAGCTGCAGTTTAATTTGACCTCTATTCCGTTATAAAACTAATGAGAAAAAAGACACCAGGTTCATATACACAGTGCCTAATTACATTTTCTGTTTTAATGAACTTTAGTGAAGAGAGTGCTACAGATGGAGGCCCATTTGAAACCTGCTGTCTACGTGAAGTCCTGGGGTGGAGCCCAGAATGAACATCCATGTTTATGATGTACTATAAAGACACATACAGAGCTCTGTGCTGCCAGTTAATCTACAGCAAAAGTTCATTAAAAGACCTGTCATATGACAGAAATCTGTGCAACAATTAAAATTTATTATATGTCTGGTGTTTACATTTCTTTAAAATGTATATATGTAATGAAAATCTTACTGAACTGTATCCAGAATGTTCATTTTCCCAGAGATTCAAGTGGTAAATTCGCCTCTATTAATTTTACACGGTGCCGTCAGCAATTCTGAGTCATGCTAGTTATGCTTGGACCTTGCTGAACCTGTGTTTTACAGCTAGTGAGCTTTAGGCAAGCATAGTTACGAGTTGCTGCACTCACAATCTGTCACAAGTTAAGGCACTATTGTTTTCTATAACATACATGAATGCACACACCGGACTTGACGTGCACAATACACAAGCAGAAAGAAAAAGATGGTAAAAATGCTGAAAAAAAAATACACTCACTTCATAATCAGGGTTTCTGTCAGTCAGCAAGTTGGTGTCAAGAGAATAAAGTGAGATGTATCATCTGGTCTGCCTAAAGAAGAAGAGATAGTTAAAGAGAGAAAATGATAGCATTAGGCAGTGTTCAATCTAGAGGATAGCGGTTGGTGAAAGTCTATAACATTTTATCCCCTCACGATTTTCCCCTCTGAAACGAAAGTGTGTCAGATTGAACGGTTATTTAATGTGTTGCCATTGTAAGACATCTGGATGTGTTCATGGCCCAGGAGCAGGCAGGAGGCAGTTTATAGACCTGTGGTAGGGGATAAGCTGTCTGATGGGGAAATGGCACGTTGGCTCTGCATCATGTATACTAACACAGAAACGTGTGAAGACAGACAGCAATAATTATTTGTATGTAGCTGCAACTAATTCATTTGACCGTTTTTATTATTAAATAATTGACTAATCATTTAAGCTGTAAAATGTCAAACGTCAAGACACACACAGACCAAAGTGATGTCTTAAAATGTCTTACTTTGTCCGATAAACATGAGATATTAAAAGAGGTGAACAAAAACAAAAGCTATTGATGGTTGAGAGTTTTCTTGGTTTTACTAGATGCAGTATCAAGTACACACACACACACACACACACATTCATTTACACACGCGGTTGCAATGTACACACCAGAACGTTTAATTATGCAAGTATGTAGACCTACACACACACACACACATACACACAGTCTCACATGAGGAAATATATATGCATTGATTTGCATGGAAATGACTAAACATGTCAGGCCCAAAGATGTCATTTCTAATCTGTCATATTAAAGAGGAAACGGAATAGCTGATGCAGTCTGTTAAAATCAAAAGAGCTGTGTTTGTGCGTGTGCATGTGTGTCAAGGGGAAGAGTAAGACGTGAGACGGCAAGAAGCGCGTGTCTCAGATGCCTGCCGATGCCTGTAACGCCACTTCACACCAGATGCTTAGCAGACACTCACACGCTGATATATCGATGTCTATGTTCATTACTGTTGATGCTTCTGCATCTTTCTTCTCACAGTACAGACAATGAATGAGAGAGAGGGAGAGTAAAATGTGATGTGGTGTGTAGGTCCATGCATATCTTTAATGTGGTGTTTTTGTGTTTGCATGGCTGTAGTGTGGCTGGTTTTGTGTGTTTTCTTTCCCTGTGCGCGTGTAGAGCACCTGGGTCTTTATTTGGGTGTGGTGGTTCTTAATCTCTCAATAGTCTCCTTTCATAATGAAGATAACTCTGCCAGGAAATCTTGACAGTCAGTTTGTCCAGGGAGGAGATGGAAATTTACCTGGAATGGGTTCTTTTCCTAACCAGTTGTAAGGCAGAAACAGTCAATTTTGAATAAAAAATAAAGCCATGTTTATAAATGTGTTTGCAGATGTTCTTTCCGCTTCATATTTTATTCCTGTCTGTTGTTGTTGGTAAACATTTATGTCTGTTTTGCTGAGTGCTTCAGTCTTCTGCTCTGAAATGAATAATGTATACGCTTGCATAGTTTTACCATAGCACTCAGACTTATACAGTGTATTTTGTCTGTCACTCAGCATTGAACAGCAACTGAAGGAGCTCCAGGCCAAAATGGGAGACTCGCAGCCAGGGGAGCGTCCACCAAGCCCTACAGAATGCCTGAAATGGTTGAACTTCAGAACACACACCAGTGTCAGGCCTGTTGCTACAGCGGAACTCATGGACTTCCTCAAGGCTTTGGTAATTAAACAGGAAGCTGTTGACGATAACACTGACTGGTTGTGATAATAATGATGTCGATAATAAGCACTTTTACAAATGGTAACTAAATTCACACAGAGTAAAATACAATAAGACTGATGAATGATTAATGGTTATCTCTGTTGTATCTGCAGTGATATTGCTGAGCATCCTTAATTTCCAGATGCTTTCGCTGACATTCTATTATTACCATTTAGCTATTGTATGTTTGTTTACAAGACCCCCAGAGGTCAAATTTGCCGCTGCTGTGGAGCGGCTTGTAAAATTTACATTGATACTGCATTGCCTCATAACCTTACATCTCTGCTCCTTCTCTGTTTCGTTCAGCAACAATACCTGAGGTCTGAAGCAGAGGGGAAAGAGGTGGTGACACTAGAACTGTTGCTGAATCTGT
Organism: Coranthus polyacanthus; assembly: GCA_037367275.1. Lineage (NCBI taxonomy): Eukaryota > Metazoa > Chordata > Actinopteri > Kurtiformes > Apogonidae > Coranthus > Coranthus polyacanthus. Next base: position 45,681 of record JAPQRN010000310.1, on the reverse strand, counting down.
CTTCTCAGTGTGGTATCTGCTTTCCATGTACCCCTTCTTCTTCCTCCTCATCTTCCTCTCTTCATCCTCAACTCATTCATACAGTCAGAGACGACTCTTCAATAGAGGTAATACACATTTCAAAACAATTATTTTTTCGATTATTACTTACCATTTTGAATTGGTAAATGAATTGAATCATTTATTGAGCAGCTAAGTATATAATGAAATAAAGAAATACTTACAGAGTTTGCCTTTATTAATTGTATAACTAACTGATTGTGCTGCTTGCTACAAAAAATACTATTCATGCTGTTCATCCTTAGTGTATTTTTCTACTTTCCTATTTTACAATTTTCTCAAGATTCAGGCGGCGTGGGATGATGTGCGTCTCCAGCTGCGCCGCCACCTGCTGGATCGACTGTCTCCCCGCATCCCAGAGCATCTTGGACCAGGACAAATCTCTGCTCTGCCTATCCCTGAACGGGTCTATTGTCTGCAGCAGCTGTTCTTTCTTTACTCCGAGTCTGAGGCGCTTACACATTACCAGGTGCAGTAAAATAGTAACAAAAGTTGTGAAGCAATTAGAATTTTATTCTAGTTGATATGCCAACATTTCCCAGGCAAGATTAATGAACCGATTAATTGAAATTGATTAAATGTGTATGTGTATGAATGTATTTGTTAGCCAGTATATAAAATCTCTCCACCAGCATTGTGAACTTGCTCTAATACTATGGTAAAATATTAGCTTACAATCACACTGGTGATACTCTTTCACCAGGGCGTCAGAGGCCAGTCTGTACTGATTCTGCTGCACTCTACCTTGAGCTGCACCATAGGCAGTGAGACTGGCTTTGACAGACTGGCCATGGGCTTCCGCTCTGTGGTACCAGCTCTGACCCAAGCTCTGACGGAGGAGCTCCATGTCCTGTCAAGGTTAGCAGAGCCGCACGCCATCCTGGGTTTCCTTAATGCAGCCTACCTCAGCACTGTGGCACAGGAACTGGCCTCCCTGATGGAGAAAGAATGTGAGGCAGCCCTGAGAGACAACACCACTCTCAGCAGCAAGATAAAGAAATACTCAGCTAGGTCCCGGGCAACCGTAGGTGAGTGGTTTGTCTGATTTATTTTTTCAAATCTCTTCACTTTTCACTTTCTACTCATTATTTTCCATTCTCTCTAGTAGAATATGGTCATTGGTTTTCAAAGTCTATTTAGATTTGTTCCCTCTTTCCTATGATCCCGCTTCCTGTGGTAAAGGTGATGTTCTTCTTTTCCATTTGTACTTTTCTGTTTTGTAGTGTGTAGTGATCTGAGCCAAGGCCTCTGTAAGTGATTGTCAGTAACTGCTGTTCCCCTTGTAATTGCTTTCTTTTTACTGCCCTATTTCCTGTCTGTGTCACTTGCCTTTTTACCAACAAATATAGAAGAGCAGCATTTGCAGGGCCAAGGCTTCTTATGAAACTACTTTTAAACACCATTTACCACATACTTTATCTGACTGTGATGGGCCTGAGCCTAAGAAAGGTCCAAGCCATATACAAGGTCTGTCTACAATGTGTTTAGGCCAGATTTCATTTATTCTTTCACCTTGAACCTAAGGCAATATCCACTGAAACCATCTTGACCAATGGATGTAAACATAGCTCAGCTGTAACAAGGGCATAGCAGCAAAAATGTCATCAGAACACCTCATGACCTTAGAGTGGAGAAAGGAGATTGATTAATCATAACTTTCATCTTAATTTTGAACTGTGGTATGGCTAGTATGTGTAGAAAACAACAGCAACTTAAGGAAGAGCTGGTGCAGGAGTAAGGACAAGGATCACCATTTTCACAACCTTGTTACATAGTCAGATGGATATTCAAGAGAGAAAAAAAAGTACTTTTAATATTCTCCACTAACTTGTCACTGTGTGATGGAACAGGCAATGATATATACTGAAACTAGAGAGGAGCACAGACCTTCACACTCCATGTCACTTTTGATTCTTAATTCCCCATATTCTCTTTGTTTGTTTTGCCCTATTTACAGCTTGCTGAGGGTAAAGATTCACAATAAAAAAAGTAAAATGTGTGAGCTATTGTTTACTTTTTCAAAAATGGTGCACATGTCAGCTTCCCTGTGGAACGGGGAGAAGACTGCTTTTACATCTGCCATTCTTCGATAAACACACCACCAGCCTTGCTTCTTTCTCCCTCCCTCCATTTCTCTCCTTCCATCTCTCTCTCTGGTTTTTACTTTCCCTCTCCTTAAACGTGAGATGAGAGGAGGCAGCCAGGATAATTGGCCATGCGTCAGTTGGGCTGTTTGATCACGTAACGCGGCGGAGGCCTACACCTACGTGCCGCTCAACAAACCGTCAAATGTAGCACCGGAGGCAGAATACGGCTCCAAAGGGAGCGGGGGACCCGTGCTGTGTAATGATGGTAAAATGGAGCAGTTTTGCCTGTGCTGGTTTTACGTGTGTATATGTGTGTGCGCTGGTTTGTGTGTGTATGTGTTTGACTATCAGCTGCAACACAGCTTTGAGGGCTACAACTGGGATTACATTTTTGTGTTGTTCCTGTTTAAAGTCTCCCCCCAAAAGCTCCAGAACCCACATATCAACCACCCAAACGCCTGTGGCTCCTAAAGAGCCATAGCTTGAACATTAATGCATAATCTGCTTTCACACTGCACTGTCTATACTGTATGCCATCCCCATAATTGTCAAGACAATTATGACAGTACTTAAAAAAGTGATTCTATTTTCATAAGCATCCAATGAGTCTTTAGATCTCTTCCTCCTCCCTGCTGTGTTATTGTTTATTTCTGCAGTAGATGCAGGCAGTAGGTATATTTTGATAAGAGCCATGCCTGGGAGACTGTGCAGGCTCCCAAGGGAGCAGCACTGTCTGTAGCATCAGCCACTGTCAAACCACTGAACCATTTAACAGCATTCACAGTGAGATCTGCCTCCTCTTTTAACCCCACCGACTCAAAGGCAGGCTCTGACATTGTACCTAGACAGATGTAAAGGGTCTTAGCCTTCTTTTTTCCCTTCCTCTTCCTCCTTTTCCTCCTTTTCCTTTACTTCACCTCTCTGCTGTCCACTTCTTCTCCTTGTCATCTTCCCATTTTCTCATAGTTTTCCAGGTGTAATGGGGTGAGCAGTGAGACTGGGGAGTGTGCAAGACAGGTTGGCTGGTCAGGAACAATGCAGGCTTTAAACATTACTAACACACCTCAGTAAGTCTGCGGGGGATTGGGTGGGCCAAGTATGCATGTGCATGTCACTATGTGTGTGTCTCTGTGTGTGCATGCACACTGTCAAAGCAAGTACAGTACTTTTTTCAGTGCCTTTCACTCTATATAATTATGGTGGGAGGTAGTCAGTGGGATACATTTTCTGCAGTAGTCCTCTATGAGCAAGGCTTAATGTTAAGTTCTGTCATTTGCAGGTTTAATATTTTTAAACAAATTCTTCAAATTTCTCTATACAGACGATTACATATTTATGTCAACATTGTCAACAAAATGATTGCTCCTGAATTATAGATACTAGAAGTGACCAGAATTTGGCATTAGATTAGCCTGATTGATACATCCTTCAGCAGTGCAAGAACACCAGTGCCAAAATCATTTGCGTTTTTTAATGTTTAGTTTCTCTAGTGTGTGCAGGTGGCTATTTAGATGAGTAAGCATGTGTGTTTTCTATCACATCTGAACATGTGACGTGTGCGTGTGCCCATTTGTCTCTGAGTCGATGTTGAGTGTGCGCGTGTCTGTATGTGCGCATTAATTGCAAACTTCCTTGGAAAACTGTGTGATCAAAAGTCAGTTAATACATCCCTTTTAAAAATGCATCATTAAATTTCCATATGGCATCAGTAATTTGCATATATATACATAGAAGATCTGTGTTTTTGTAGGACATCAAACGCTTTTATTCGAACTTCTCTGCATACACACATACAATTTATTCCCTAACAATCGACTACAGGGGTGAAATCGGGGTTGTGAAATTCTGTTCAAACAGTTTGCAACCCCATTCTGATAGCACTGATTTGAATTCCACTTCCACTAATTTCCCCATATGATGTCGTCGGCAGCTCCCTATAGATAAAAATGGATTGAGTTAGAACATGTATAGCAAGCACATTCATCCCCACTACCAGCCCCCTCCTCGCCCTCTCTGGCTCTTTGAACTCTTTCTTATAGAAGGCACAGCAGCCTATTCAGCGGGGAGAGAGGTTCTGTAGTGACGTGAGATAGCTAGGCTGAGGCTCTGACTGGCATTGGAGGTGCTTGTGGGGATTGAGGCTACTTGGGAATGGCGTTTGTTAATATTTAATAAGAGCAGCTCCTCACTAGATCATATCTCTGCCTGAGTTTATACACACTGTCAGCCAGGGACGTGCACCCGCATGCTGCCATGTAATTATGGGCTAGGTAGGAGGGTTTGTGTGTGTGTGACTGTGTACACATGGGTACATGTGTCTCCAGTTTATGATGATGCTTCTTTATGCCTCTTTCTTCCTTTGTCCTTGTAGATGATGAGAAGGCCTTGTTTAAGAAAGTTACCACACAGAGCAAGAGGTTGTTTACTAATCTTAATGAGAAGAGCTGGGTCTTTACTCTCTGGTTGTGTTTGCCTGTGTACTTGTGTGTGTGTCAGTGCTCATTTTCTCTAAATCATGGCCCCTATGAAATCACAGAAAAGAATATGTTTCATGGCCCTTGAGAATGTGTATTATGCGTACCATTTATTTTTCCCCATTTCCTCTGAGTGGTCACAATGGCTTTTGTGTATCACTCTTGAAAAGCTCAAGGATATGAACATTTTCCTGGCACCTTCTATTGAGAAAGCACAGACAAAAATGGCTGGCTTATTGAGAGCAGCCAGCACTTTGTGATGAAGAGTCGGTGTGATTTGCCGAGGGCTTGTAAACAATAATACGAACAAGGGCATTAAACAAGTGGTTTTTAATGAAATGCTCCCATCAAGACAATACATTCCTCCTTGTTCTTCATCCAGGCTGCTTCACTCAAGCAGCCAGAGGAAGCCAGAGAAATCTTAACCTCTCTCTCTCCCTGTCACTATAGTATTCGCCACAAAGAGAGCCAGAAACAAAGACACACACAGAGGAAAAACATGGAGCAGAAGAAAGTTCACAATGCTTCTCTGTCAATTCCAAAAATACAGCCATCAACACTGCACCTCCCTCTTGGTAAAGCAACTTAATTGAGATATTATACTTTCCCCCTCTGTCAAGGGCAGGTAGCGCCTGCTGTGGCCTGGTCGGACAGCACCCAGGGAAAGGGCCGCAGGAGACCAGAGTTTGGGTGGTGTGTGCATGTGTATGTGTGTGCATGTGTCAGTATGTGTATTGGGGAATCACAGCGGGTAGCCTCCCATAATAAGGCTGTCTGAATGAGCAGTGGGCCGCAACTGACGGAGAGGACCCCGGCTGTCACTGGGCATAGCGGGCGGTCCACGGTGGCTCGTAGCACTCCTATCCACGCACACACACATTCATACACAAACGGCACCCTAGGGCACCCGCATGACCCTGCTTGACACCGCATGAGATGCACACACAAGGAGGCATAGATACACAGAGGACAGATGCACAAAAAGAAACATGCAGAAGTGCACATCCGTCATCCTCTAACACCCCAAGAGCAAAGCACTGTGATAAGAATGAATATACAAAGTGGTTCACAAATACACACAAATGCATACACATGAAGAAATTAACCAGCAAGTTTATAGGCATGTTGTTTAACATCCATATCAAGGTGTGCCTCAGACAACTTGCTGAGAAAAGCACGTGAAAATAGGTGCAGGAGAAATTTGCAGGATAGTTGTGTTGAGTCATGTTCCATTCTCTTACTTTCAGTGCCACTGATGTGCTCTTGTTTGCTTTCTTTTTTGAGTTCCTACTTAACTGTTAAATATACGTATGTGTTAACTGTTATTATGAAAAGGTTTGGGCACATTTTTAAAATTGGTTTAAAAAGTCCTGTTAGTTGTAGGACAAGATATATCTTCTACTCACAATTTATTTGCCAATCATGTTAATGGGCCCCGAAGACGTATAGAATATGCCAGAATTCTCTCCAATTGAAAGAAATCAAAACAGCTGTTTGGTTTCCCTTTTCATACACTCTTGTCCCTGTATTCCAAAGTGGACATTAGAGGGCAGGGCACAAGGGTATACAGACTGGGAATGACATGTACCCTCTGGATACAATCAGTTGACCCAGGATGCAGTGGTTGGTGGTCCACCGGATCTTCCCTAAATCTAATTTTTGATATTTTGATCAAAAGTGTCGTTTTTCCTCTGGTATCAGTTTCCTTCATTAAATTATCTCTCTCTTTCTGGTTCTAGTCTTTCTGCCTATGATGCAATATGCAAAGTTTATGTAAATCTCTTTGGAATAAATGATACCAAATGCTTACCTCACCTTTAGAGGTTGTTGTACAACATGCACATCTGCACAAACAAGGAAGGCCTGTCATCACATTATGATCACATGATAAGAAACTGGAAGCCAGTCGTGCAGTGTGGTTAGAGAGGCAGACCACCCCTCGGATGGTCTGATTTACACTACAGAGAGACAGAATGAGTGAAAGAGAGGAAAATGAGGGACAGAGGATGAGAGAGGGAGAGATGCTTTGCTGGAGAGAAATTAAATCAGTGGCTAAATTATTGCATGATTGCCCATTCCCCAAAGACTTGGGCATCATTTGGTAGAAAGTATCTAATAATTGGTTTTCGGCCATGTCAGACACATGCAATTCCCCCTACTAATGGCTCTGTTAGGAAGAACTGGGCCTCCTGGGTCAAAGAAGGACAGAAAATAGCCAGACGGCAAAAAGCGCTCTACACCCTCCTCTTTTCTTTCTAAGATAAACGAGGGAACAAGAGAGAAAGAAAAAGACACAGAGCAGGGGAGTGATGGCAAAAAGGAGAGAATGCGTATGGAAGCGAAGAGGAAATGAAGTGGCAATAAGTGCAGCCAAAGGGGAAATGCTCTTCACCGTGAGTTTAATACATCAGACTGGGGATTTGGCAGCCCGCCACACAGCAATTGTTTACCTTTTTGCTCACTGGCTGCATCTGTTCTGTTTTGTAAACGGCACTAAACTATTCGCCCGTAAACACCGGAATCAATAACAACTGCTAAGGGAATTCCCTTATCCCGCTCCTCCCTCTCTTCCCCATGTTTTCATCCCTAACCACCACCCCTTTTCCCTTCCCCTAGATCTCTCTCTCTCTCTCCCTCTCTCCCTCTCTCTCTCTCTCTCTCTCTCTCTCTCTCTCTCCCTCTCCCTCTCTCCCTCTCTCTCTCTCTCTCTCTCTCTCCCTCTCGCTCTCTCCCTCTCTCTCTCTCTCTCTCTCTCTCTCTCTCTCTCTCTCTCTCTCTCTGTTCCCTGCCAGTCAAGAGCACTGTGAGTGTGTTTTGTGTGTGTGAAAGAGAGTGCTGTGGAGCTGATGGTGGAACCCACAGGAGAGACAGACAAGAAGAAGACTGATGGCTCGCCAAAAATACCTGCTCTGTTTCTCTTCTCCTTTTGTGTTACATTGTTGTCATTGTTAAAAGCTACAAACTGAAACTGGCCACTCAAGACCAACAGAGTTTAGTATATTTTTAGCATTTTTTTTTCGGGATTTCTGCCCTATATATAACAACATACACATAGCACATTTTCCCGTACTGTATTTCACATGTTTTGTTGCATGACATATGGCTTCACATATGCTTGTTTATTTTGAAAGCTTCTTGTAAGATGTATTCTGCTTTTATGGTCATCACAGTAATATGGCTATCCATTGATTTTGTTTATGTTCATAAGAACATCCTCACACTGTAATGTCATATGGGGGAGCATTCATATAAACATATAATTTTGCCCTGCTCTCAGCACATGCTTTCAGCACCAGCCTTTCCTTATTGATTCTCAGTGCATTGACCTTTGGTTGAACTCTTCTGGCTGCTAGTGCCCTTACTCAATTCTGCTCTATGAGACATGCTATGCACTATGCTATATGACACACCTGGGTGCTTTTAAGCACACCCTCTCCATCAACCAGCTATGAGAGCCTCCATTTGGCCTCACTGTTGTGACAAAGGTATAATGAGGTTTAGATGGCTGTGTACTAGACTGCTATGGCTATAAGGCTATTTGGCTAGGAAGGCAACTATAAATACCTATATAGCACGGGTGGCAGAGCTCAATGAGAGGCAGAACATTGTAAACATCAAGGTCATGTTCGACTAGTGAGTATGAGACTTAGTGAGCTAGTGAGACAGTCTTAAGGTCATGTATTTAGGTTATGAATGGTACAGAAGATAGTGTCCAGAAAAGTTGATGCTCCAGGGAAAGTGATGCCTACTAAATGCCCCACAGAAGGTGGGATTTTGAGAAATAGGGTTTGGGGTTTTAGTGATACCTTTTAAAGAATGTGTTCCTGTCTCATCCTGTTTAGATTACTTACTCTTGAGTTGTTGACAACTTAAGTTTGTGCAAAAAGCTCTGTGTTGATTTGCTGGTGACTTCAGAAACAGACATGATTGGTGGTGCATGTATGAATGTGCAAGCTAGAAAAAAAGGCTGGCACGTGGGTGTCAGCCAGGTCACGCATGTACACATGCAGTACGTGGTAGTCTCTCTAGCTCAGACTCCCACTGGACCCCATTACAGAAGAGCTGCCGAGCTGCGGACCCATGCAGCTTAATTACACACACACTTCCACACAAATGCATGCACACACAGTAAAACACACACCAAATAATTGCGCTGGGATTCACATGTGATTTCATACAGGCATGCACACACACATAAATACATGTATACGCTTAGACTTGCAAACACAAACAAACTTGAGGTCAGAATATATTCCATGGTGACCATGGAATCTGGTTACATTGTGGCAATTATCCTGCAAGACTGACATGTGCAAATGTGTGTGAAAGAGTTTTCTACAAATCAAGTTAGTCATAATGACTGGCATTACATGCACATAAACACAAGCACAAGCAACAGACACCCACTTTCCAAAAAGCCACGCACTGTAACGCATGTACATGTGAACTTACACACATGCCCACACACACCGTGAGTCAAACCTCATGCATGATTAAACTACAGGTCCTTGGGGACAATGTGTTGTCATATTGTCAAATTTTGTTTAACAATATGGCAAAATTACATTAGGATCCAGAGGCAATAATGTTACAATTATTGGAAAAGGGCTCCCTCTTCTTTCTTTACTTCTCAACGCTCAATCATCTCCAGGCTTTCAGAGTCAAGGCTAATACTGAGCTCATCCATTCCCAAATGCCTTTGCAGTGGAGGAGCTCATTTAAGCGGACACACAAAAGTATTTGTGCATGTGTCTGGGAGTATGGCAACACATCTCCCAGCCTCCCATTCTCCAGCTTAATGCGGAACATCCCCTGGGTGATGGCTTTGGCAGCCTCCAAAATGGGAAATCCATATTTGCCAAGGGGGTCATCGGCGGGTTAGGGGGAGAAAAGTTTTGTGCCGAGAGAGAAGGATGTGCATGTGTGACTTCTCCGGGAGCAAAGTTTTGCATATTTTTTCACTGTCTCTTTGTTTATGCTGTGTATTGGGAAAACATGAATGGGTCGATATTTATAAGAGGTGTCGTGCTTGGCAAGACTTGGGGAGAGGGGGTGTTTTCTGATGAGTGTATGTAGGTTGGAAGGTTGGGTTGAAAACCTATTTTCATGATTTTGTTTATTCCGTTACTAAACTGTAAAGTGTAGCACAGAGCTCTCACTCTATCTCTGTCAGTCATACATTCATAAGCCTATGCACTACTTATTTATTCCTCCTTTACATTATTTTGTTTCTCTTTCACAGCACCAATGGAGCTTCCCATGAAAAGCAGAAGCTTCAGTTTGACCTCTCACCAACTGGGGGCATTAACTCAACTGGCCTGCACCCTGCTTGGGTTTGAGAGTAATGTGAAGGAACTGGTCACTAATATGACCTTCGTCGACTGTACAGGAGACACTCCCTGTGTTAAAGGTACTACTTTGTTTCTGTTACTCCAATAATAATAATTATTGTTATAAAAATAATGATGTATAATCCAGTGTCTGTGAACATTGTGTTGGAAGTGTAGAGAAAGTCTCAGAATTTTAAGTTGAGAATTTACAATGAATTTAATCTAACAGTTAAACTGATTAATAACATGTAATAATGTCCACATAATTAGAATAGTACCCAAACATTGAAAGTTCTTTCTGTAGCCATGAACTCATGAACTCCAGCCCTGCATGTGTGCCACTCCTCTAGGCATAAGCAATCAAGTTTCTACAAATACACACACATTTTCACACAGTGCTACTTGTTCTTACAGGAAGTCTGAGTTGTGTCTGAAGAAATGTGTTATTTTAGTAGGGAATTATCTTGGGTGTTATATAAGCCTTTAGTATCCTTCTCCTCTCACCCCTTTGAACTGCCGCTGCAGAGATGTTAAATGAAAGCTTTTGGTGCATGGAGTAATTTCCATAAAGGTTACATTTACAAAAACAAGACTTGCAGAAAGGCTCAATTTACAGAGAGGTAAACAGCCTTTAAAGGGCAGTTATCCAAATCATTAATTCCAGGCAATCAAACGGCTTAATTACCAGAAATTCATCAGATGGGCTTAAAGGTCAAAAAGTGATGCGCTTGCTGCTTCCTCCTTCTTCCATTCCATGTGGTCTTGTTCGACTAAATTGCCTCGCCTGGGGTCTCACTCTTCGCCTTCTGATTAGGAAACTGTGGCCTTGATGTTCACGCTTTTTAATTGCAACCCAACCCAGCATCCTGCACGCTTGTCTTCACGTCACTCCCCATACACTTTCCACCTCCCCCCACACAATCTCCCCATATAGAATTACTCCATATGTGACTGACCCTATCTGGGTTCAAATCTGAACCCCAAATTTAGACTTATAAAGCCATCACCATTAGCATTTACTGCCTGTTTCTGGTCCCTCTGAGCATGTACAGTTAATCTACAGTCACTGTGTCTCAGCTTGGCTGGTTGGGGGAGTTGGGAGCAACGTGACCCATATTTGGCTCTGAGTTGTGTACAGTTGCTTTCATGTTACTGCAACTGGCAAGCAGCCAGGCTTTTATCACATAATATCATACAGTATATTATGAGTCATATGGAAATTTTCATTCTAAATTAAATACTATATTTCATGCTAGGAGAAACAACCACATAGCTTCTCTCTAATGAGTTTCTGTATGCTGGTCGTCAGTGAAATTTCACTCACTTTAATGTGTATTCATGTGTATTACATATCATTTATGTTTTTAAAAATACTTTTATTCATCATTTAGGCATCTTAAAAAAGAGTAGAGAGGACTTGGACATGGCAGCTGATGGCAAGAAATCCACAGGAGACTCACTTTTTCACCCACCAGAGGTAAGACTCATCTTTGTGTACCTCTCTATCTACAGTCACGCAGTAGCTCACATTTTTATCTCTGGCTTTTACAGACACAGGTTCTGGAGTTTGACTGGAGGTCAGCATTTAGGGGGCTGGTCCCTCACATGGCGCATTGTGTTAAAGTGGTGCTGGATGATATTTGTGCCAAAAATCTACAGCTGGAGGAGGCCTTACATTCTTCAGGAGAAACCTCTGTCAGTCTGATTCTCACACCACCATCATTACCAGGACACACCAACATCACTGCCAGGAACACACATCTCAAAGAAGACTCCTTCTACACCCACTCAGAGAGAGACACACCTAAAAAGATTGCCAAGGTACTCCAGCATATAACTGGCATGTCAGTATTGCTTGGCTAAAGTTCAGTTGCTGTAAGTGGATTCCTTTTTTGCCATTCAATTTTCTCTTTTCGGTCTTCAAGAAGGTTTTTGGATGTATGTACCACAGAAGGGATGCAACTAATTTAGGAAATAACATAAGCACTTTCGATTATGTAGAGGAACGTTATCCATTTCTTTGTCTGTGGTATCTTCACTGTTTTACATAATACTCTGGTTAAATCCAGTGGATCCACTGCAACTAACACGGGGACACATAAAATTCTGTGTTGGAACTCGGTAAGGGTTGGCATATCTGATTGAAAATGATTAAATACTTCTAGATTATTACTTCCTGACATAACAATGCACACTTCATCCAGACCATGGGAGATTCAGAGTTTTGAAGTTCCAGTCGTAAGCACTCTCTATAATAGAAAGCCCAGGTGATAGGGGACCGACACAGTGGGCACTCTGGATCTGAAAAGGCCTTGGAAAGAGTCGTCAGTATTACTTGGGGGGCATGACTCTATGGACAAAAGAGAGGCAGGTGGAATCCAGGAATCATTGTGGTTGACATGGTAAGGGCTAGGTGGTGTAGAAAAATAGGTATTGAATAGGGAAAAGTGCAGAGTATACAGGAGACAGATGGATGTTTCACAAAAGCAAAGAGGCTAGGGCAGAGAGCAGGATAAAGATGGCATAGTGTGAGAAAGAAGGATGAGAAGAGAGGGCCTGGGAAAAGGCAGAGAGCTGTAAAATAGACACCAGAGATTGACTTTTCACAGGAGACAGACCAGTCTCTGCTGTGAGACCAGGCTAAGTTTCTGATTCTGCAAAGGTTGGAGTACCATATCTATTTAAAATGACACTGCCCTGTCTTTTCCTCTTCCTGCTTCTCCTCATTTTCTTTTACTGTTGTTAAACATCCCCCTTACATCCCATACTGAAACTTCCTCAAACTTTTTCACTCACACTCATATTCCTCCATCTTTTTCGTAATTCCTCTGCAGCCTGCTCCACTCCTCAGCTCTCTACATTGTGCAGACTCTTATCATTACCATCTTACCTCTCTTTCCCTCCACCTCCTCCTCGTCCTCCTCCTCTTTTTCTCCCCTAACCCCTTTACACTGACAGTATTTGTGGCTCTTATTGCTAACGAGTGTCAGAATTTGTCTGTGCTCAGGACCTGTACAACATATTTATGTGTAGGTCAACGCTTCAAAGATGAGAGCCTTTCAACCCAAAGGTTATACATGCATGAATTTGCATTCAATAACACAGAGGCAGACAGACATCCAAGACGAGCCTGTTAGATATATATATATATATATATTTTTTTTTTTTTTTCCCCTGTCCTTTTTTGACACATGCCCTAGTGTTTGAGCAGAGAGCAAATTACTATACAAGACATAGGCATGAAATATAGCCGGTTCAAAGGTATTATGATAGATCAATATTTCACACATTTATATTCATATGTTCATACCTCTCATACAGCTCATTTTTTTCATGTGAACCCACTTCACTTTTTATATTACCATACATATGCAGGCTACAATGATACTGTTCATCCATCAGAGTACTTTAGATGGTGTACCATTTTAAAATTGGCTGTCAGTACTGAATGTCAAATACGCTCATCCTCTTGTCAGACCTTCAGATTGAACCTTCCTTGTTTGGGTTGGCCTTTGTTCCTTTGTTGCTATTTCTGTATTATAGCTACAGAAATGTTTTTTTTCTGTATTCAGTTTAGTTCTCAGCTAGTTTGTCTGTTCCAAGTTCTGCACACAAACAGGCCTCCCTAGTACTTAAAAACTTTATACAATCTCTTTCACCTTGCTGCAATAGTCCTGGTGGGATTCCAGGCTTTGATCTTAGTTAGTTAAGGTTTCAGCTTGACTTCAACATGGATATGCATGTGTGTGGTTGTTTTGAGTGTTTGTGTGTGTGTATATGTGAAAATGACTGTCTTCTGAGTATGTGTGCGCTTGTGTGCAAGTGTGTGCCAATACTGTATGTGTTTGAGATGCTTCTCTAGGGCCTCTCCATCAACCTGGTAATGCAGGGTGTTATGTCTGCCTCTGCTCTGTCTCTCTCAAAGCTAAGCTCCTAATGACTACATGCAGTCAGATATTGACTTAATTGTCCAAACGGCCATTGTTCCCAGGCCTTTTAACCCCAGTGGAAGCTTTTATGGAGAAAATAGTGTAAAGAGATTGTAAGATTGTCAATTGTGTACACATGCTGGAGCCCTGATCTGACAGAATGTCGAACTTCCCAGCCAGCCCCTACCGTAAGTCCAGTAATAGAGTGTGTGACTCCAGAATTACTCTGAAGAGAGTAATACATGTGTGATTGATTGGTTGATTGATTGATTGGTTGATTAATTGATTTATTGATTGATTGATTGATTGATTGAACATCTATAGCGTTATCCTGTGATCTGACTCAGAATATGAGAGTATGAAAGGTATGTTTTGGGGCTCTTTTTTAACATCTGGTTCATACTTCCTAGTTTGAAGGTGAACTCATACACACACGACTCTTTGGTACTTGCCTGATCATGAAGCAAGAAGCATGGTAGGTAGTGGAATCAGTGTTCTCAGAGGAATTTTGAAAAGAATCTGGAGAAATGTCTTAATTCATTATGATACATTTAAAGCACACTATGCATTTATTCTGTGCAGTAGCAGGTAAAAAGCAACGTGCCAATACTTAATTAAAAACTTGTTTTTCAGTTTTATGTAATCTCTTATCTCTGTGTCAGTAAGCACACATTTAACTATTTTAAAGTGCCCTAACTTAGCCAGTCTCTGAGGCCCTGAAGAGAAAAAGGTGTAGGCAGTCATGTCCCTGGAGGAACTTTCTGCAGGACAAATGTGGGTAAATGAGATAAGTCTTGCTTGTTGCACTGGAAGTTCGCAGAATAAGCTGCAGTTCTTAGTTCATGGATAAAGCAGCCTTCTCTATATATATATCTCTCTCTCACTCTCACCTTTTTTTGACCCCTTCCTTTTTCTTTCCTCTCAGCATGTTAGACTCCCCATCTTTCCTCTCCTATGTACTGTAACATTTCTGTTTCAATGTAGCTAACATGATGCATGCTGTTATAAAATTAGACAAGTGCTGATGTATCTATCCTCAGAAGTAAAGGTTTTATTTGACCTGATACAAATTATGCATGTTCAGCAGCAAAGTAGAGGGCTTGTCTTTATTGCTTCTACATCTGTATTCTACATTTGCACTGATGTTTGCCTTTCAGCTGTAATGGCTTGCACAAGGTTAGGAAAAAATGCATGCGTAATACCCCGCTCAATCTTGAATCCTTGTCATTCTGACGACTCCTCGCAAATGTTCCATTATTTACATCTAATGAGGTCTCTTTCTGATGTTTTTTTTTCTCTTTTCTCTTACTGACAGATTTTCCCGTTATTGAGATCATCTTGTCTTGCCTTTGCCTTCTTTCCCCTCATAGTTCTGTGGAGCTATCATGGCTGAGCTGAATGCCTTACTACCCTTGGCAGCTGCCTGCAGGGACAGCTATCTCCTGGAGGTGCGATCAAGCTTTGTGGAAGCATGTGGCAGGGCAGCATTTGCCATGCTGGGCCGTTTACAGGAGAGAGCCCTGGAGGTTCCATCGTCTGCACCCCTGAAGAACCTGCCTGCTCTGCTGGCCACTTGCATTTATGTGTGCCAACGACTGGAGCACTACCATGCCAGGCTGAAGGATTCAAATATTACTGCAGCTAAAGTGTAAGGAAGGATGTGTGGATGGTGAAATGAAATGAAATGAAATGGATGGGTGTGTGTTGGTATGATATTCAGTGAAGAGTTTTAGAATGTCTTTTACAGCTGCCACAGCCCTGTATCATTTTTGTTTTGGTATAATCTATTGCTCCTAGTTTGCAGCATTACTTCAGAGGTGCTGATAATTTATCAACAATAATCAGGCAGCTCACAACTTTTTCATAAGATACAATTGTATCAGAGGACTGAAACATTATCTAAGTCCCCCTTCTGCTCAAAAACATGTATCTTACGATGTTCTTTCACTGTAATCTTTGACTTACACTGTTTCACTGAGTTGGACACCTTATGTGTTTTTTACTATTCATCCTCTGCCGGGAAAAAGTTTCTCACCAAAAATCATATTTTTAAGAGACGGACCTACTAGCAGGATTTGTAGCATCGCAAAAATTGTGGAATAAATCATCACTTAGTATGCAACTTTTACAAGTGTGATGTGGGGACCTAAAGCTAGCAGTGCACAAAGATTGAAAGCAGACTGTAGCAAAGCAGGAAACATGGAGTGCCCAGCAGATAAACCTCAGAAATTAACGTTTGCATATCTAGAGATTCCAAATGTTTCAATGAGAGTGGAGGAGAAGATGTCAATTTAACAGTTTTTTAACAAGGTTGGTGAAATGTTTGTAGGAAAGCCATATTAGATTCAGATTATTATTCAGTACAGAGTATTTTTATTATGTCTTATAACATGACTGAAGGGAGTCTTCAGTAATTTTGACCTCTGTCTGAATCATAAGATAGATAAAGCAGAGACAAGGAGAGATGGAGTGGATCAAAGAGATTGCTGCATCCAAAATTTGTGTCTTGTGACAGAGAAAATCTGATTTAGGATCCTGATTAGAGGACCAGAGAGGAAAAAAGAGTAAAAATGACTGACAGGCAGTAATGACACCCATATTGTGTCTACCTTTGGTGGCTTTTTATGCCTCATAATCTGCCCCGTTAACCTCTGCTCTCTACAGACCCCCTCTAAAGGCATCCCAGGTGCATTCAGTGCTCCTGTTGTTCCACCCCTGGTCCTGTGCACCCCTTCACCTGCACTTGCACCGTGCCCCCTCTGGTCATAAAGCACTTTTCTTTCTCCTCTCCATCCAGTTCCCCTGGTTTTAAGCCTCTTGCACCCCTGTTAAACTCTTACCTCCCTCTGGAAAGTGTCAAGTCAGGCAGATTTAAAGGATATAAAATGTCACACTCAACGTTGAGAATAAATCAGCTGTCCTTTCATCTAATCACTTTATCTCATCTTTGTTTGAAACCTCCTTGAACATAAAGTAGTTAGTTATGCATCTGGATAACAATACTGAACCCTGTTAGACTCTTGACCCCAGCGGCTTCATTCTTAGAATCTAATGTATTATAGATGGTGTATTTTCTGTCATCACCTTTCATTAATCCCAAGGTTTTGTTTCCATCCTCTATGCCTAGACCCCTGACCCTGCTGCCTATTCAAAAGTACCAAGATACAGTGGAGGCTTTGAGAGACCAGCTGACCAGCTACTGTGTCCAGGTGTGTTCCACCTGCATTCTCCAGGATGCAGAGAGCCACCACTGGGCTGACCCCCAACCCTTCTATGAGGTAAAGTGTCATACTTTTTTATTTTAAGACACATAAAACAGCCATTCCATGTGTAAGTCTAACACTGGCCAAGACAGGCAGCAGCACAGTTAATATGTTTTCAGACAATGTTGCAGCCATACGTGCATGACAATAAGTTACAGAACCATAAAATATCAAATGTAATCAACAAATATTGTCATAAATCTCAGTGAATTAATCAAAACATCTTCAGTCAGAAATGCCTGCCTTCAAGTCATTTAACATCACGTTGAATGTATCTAATAAGACCAACTCCGTAGGTTTCAAGTCATTTTCCAATTGGTTCCAAGCACCTAAATGCTCTTTGTCCTAGTTCCTAGTCTTTGGAAGGACAAGTTCTGGTGACTAAGTACTGTAACTGCTCATACTACCTAAAATAGACTTTTGAATAACAGCATGCAAATGTTTTAGTCTAAGGGTGGACAAGGCAGATCATTCAACCTAAGTATATGATAAGCAATGATGAGTGAGGGCTTTAAAATTTAGTGATGAACCTCAGTGTTGATGATTATCATTGATGGTAGCCGCAGAAGCTATTTGAGTATTACTTATTTACCCCTCAAATCAATAAGAATGGTTACACATAAAATATCCCCTGAATTGTCTGATGTTAATTTGATTTCTTTCATTATAAAAAGTGAAAATTCGAGTGCCATGTGTATTAGCAGGCATGCTCTGTAGATTTTTGAGGAACTGTATTCTCAGGAGCTTTCCCGCTTCTTCTTTTTCATTCCCACAATACACCTTTACCTCCCACTCTCCCTCTTCTAACCAAGCCTTCTACTCTGAGCTCCCTGAGAACATCTGTGGCTTCCATGCTGCCCTGGGGGCTCCAGGGATTCAGCTGTCTGAAGTCTGCAGTCTACATTGGGACTGTCTGGAAACAGCATAGGGCCCCTGGAACTCCCCTACCTTTATGCCCTTAAACCAATCTAAACCTCCCCTCTCTTTCATACTTTACCCCGCTTTTGCCTTTTTCCCCCTTTGTTCCTCTCTCTCTTACTGGGTCAATGGTGTCAGACAGACCTGCTGTGTGCAGGTGTGTGCTTTTGTTCAAGCATGCCTGTGTGCATTTGTACAGATGAATGCATGTGTGGGTGTGTAGCAGCAACCTATGGTGTGTGTTTCATTTGGTATGTGTATGTATGCATCTGAATTTTTGATGTCTGTTGTATGTGTGGCAGTATTCATCGGAGTTTCTTCTCCTACATCCCGAGTGCTGTGTCTTGGCTCTCACACAGTTCAGCATAGCCCCAGAAAGATCTGTTTCCATTTTGCATTGTTTTCATTCTTTATATTATTTTACATTGATATTGACATATAAATAGTTGTTGGCAGCAAAATATTTAATATACTGTAATAACAACATATGAGGTCAGATGAGGCAATCAAAGGAAGTTTCTAGCATGACCTTGGCTATGTTCCTTGTCTTGGATTTGGCCTTCACAGTGTTCAGTGCCAAAATGCTAAATTTCATCTGAAAAAAGTCTTATGTGTTTCCAAGTTTATTACATCCTCAGTTCGCTGTCCCAGACCAGACCGCACTGTTGCCAGGCCATCATCCCTGCTGGGAATGTCTTCATAGTTGACCTGGCTGGTTAAATAAAGTCAAACTTGAATGAACAGTTAAAACAGTCCAACCACACATGTAGTTCTGTCTGGTCTTGGTTCAGATCCAACGTCTGTTTCTGGGTTTGCTCTGCTGAGTCCACAGGCGGAGGATGGCGGCTTAATCCCGGACATAGAGCTTGGTCACGCTCCCCATCAACCACCAATCCCTAAATGACTGGCCCCAGGGAGGGAGGGAGAGGAAGGAGAGAACTAAAACACAAGATAGATGAGGTGAAGGGGAAAGCAAATGGGAAGGGTATGATGAGTTGAAACGTAAGGAAGTCGAGGAGTTTTGGGTCTGTCATTATCTCCAAACATTGTCCCCTTGAGCGCTGTGTTGTTGTAGTTTAAATGTTAGGAGTTTGGGTACAAGCAGAGAGGTTTAATGGATAAATTCTTTTTAAACAATGTTTTAAGTAAAACTGCAAGAGAGAAAGATAATAATCCATATCTCTCACTCTGTTCTGCCCGTCTCTCTATCTGTTTGACTTTTTTTGTCACTCTCATCCTTGCTCACTTTATCTTGAGGAGTTCTCAACTTTTTCTCTCTCCTTTTCTCGCTGTACTTGTGAAATGTGCATGCTTGTGTCAGTGTGCGCCCGTTGTGATGTGTTCTCCAGTTCAGGACTTTAAAGCAGTTTAAAATCCCATTGGGGCAAGAAACCCAGGTGCAGAGTGCAGGTGGCGTGACCACTGAGACAACCTGGTGTTGACAGACCTGGCTCTATCTCTGTCTCTTCTTCAGGTTTTTTTTCCCTCTCTATTTTTTCCCCTCCTACTCTTAGTTTTCTCAGTTTTTGCTTCACTGTCAATGTCCATGTCATAATAAATCTTTATCTGTAACCCCGTGCTTTCCACCCTCCTCCCATCTACAACAGGGTGAACGCTGCTCCTTTTCAGTGCAGATGTGGTATTACTTCCTGTGTGGGCTCCATAGCGATCTGTGGCCTGTCCTTCCAGCAGAGTTGGCCAAGGAGGTGCTCGGCCATGTGCTGTCAGAGACTTTACAGGTGCTGGTACAAAGATATGCAAAGGCCCGTCCTTCATACAAGAGGCACCTGCAGATCAGGTACTTAACTTGACAATTTTTTCAGTCTCTGCTATACAAAGCAGGCAGCTACAATAACACATATTGTACATGTCATCTGTTAATGTACCGTAGATGAAGTTTTTGTGTGTATTGAACTGCATAATTCTGTCTTTACATTCCTCACTTATATACATTGTACAGCCTGCTCCTATGTATACTTTGGTATAGAATATCCTGAAATGTAATATGGACCTGGCTACACGTAATTTACCTTGACTTCAGTTATTACATTAGAACCCGAATAGTTTCTGCTCCCTCTCCCTCGCAGTTGGCCTACTTTCACTCAGATCCTAAGGGCCTGATGGTGGAGGTCTGAATGTAGTGTTAGCACATCATAAATGTACTCTCTGTTAGGGCTCAAGGGGTCCTACACTCCATTTTCCTCCTCTGCTTTCTGTTCCTAATAACTGGATGATGACAATGAGCAGGTTAATCTCTGACACACAGTATGAGGATGAAAGAGTGACGAAGATAGAGTGCAGAAAAGATGTATATCACTGTATGATGTCAACACAAAGCCTGTTTTATAGTGCTTTGAGATGTGTGTGTTTCTGGAGAGACAATTGTTAAGTGTAAGGATAGGCTAAGCAGATGGCTTTCTGCTGGTTTCCTCTGTTTTTAACATTCATATTGGTGCTCTTAGGTTAATTCATCTATGCTGTATCAGTCCATCCCTGTGTCTAATAACAATTTTGACCATAGGAAAAAAAACGGGATAAGGACATGAAAAGATGATGAGCAGCTGAGATGAGCAACCAAGCAATTGATGAAACAAATTTATTGGTGTTTAAATATAAGAGCAGTGACTTTATAGTGAAGTCAAAATCCCATAACTCTCCGACTGTAAAATCACCACGAGGCTCTGTTATCTGAGTGGCTGTGCAATGAGATTGTTATGTCATGACGTTAGCCCTTGAAGATAGGGATGTTCTTTGTCGGTGACAGCGCCTTTCTCTTTATGTGTTTTCACATGTTTCCTCACTTCTCATCCTTTTCCGTTTTCATATGTACATTCACCTTCTCTGTCCTGACTGTGTTTCCAAGATGTGACATTACAGCAGTGTTGCTGTATGTGGAGCAGCTTATGTGGAGTTTGTGTGAAAGTCCTGAGGCTTTGGTGCGCGTCAACCCTTCTTCAGCAACTGCGATAATAGCAGGCAGCTCAGACTGGCCTTACATAATCCACAGCCTGTGTGACCAACTCCTCACAGTCCTCATCATTATCACAGCTCCACTGTCTTTGCTGTATAGGTTGGTATACAATAAAATTACCAAGGCACACCAAAATTTGTATGACTCTAGTAAATACTCACTTGGCTGCAGCTACTGACTCTGGAACCATATGTTTCTCAAATAACTATGTGGGGCTAACCACTAGATTTAATAATGTGAATGGACCGCTAATGTTCACAAAATGAAATGAAATAAGAGAATATTATGCACACAGGAGGCTATATTTGGTTTTATGATGCAGCTGCCTGAAGTGACAGACAGATATGAATTAAAAAATATATCTTTTGTACGTTAAGGATACATTATTTAACGGTGTGCAATCTCAAATACTCCAGGGCATTTATGAATAATCCAGAGTCCACGCCACATCAGCCTGACAGCACTGTTGTCCGGTGGCTTAATGCTATTGACCCTGACCTCTTCTCCGAGCAAGCCATACGGTGAGTAAAACACCAATCATAGCATCTGTTGCTGTGTTACAGTAGGCACACATGTGTACATATGTTCACATACAACTCCCTTCACACACACCATGGTATGCTGTCACCATATTGACATCTCATACGCTTCCACCCACTGCATAGAAAACCAGGTACAGTTTGTAGAGTTATGGCCATGTACAGCCAGATACTGTATATACAACTGTAAATAACCAGAATGACTTGATGGTGAAGGTTTCAAGTTAGAGCTCTTAGGATAATATTACACAGATGCAAGCAGAGCAAGAAGAAAGAATGATGTGCTGTTGCTGTTGACACTGATTTTGTTTATGTTGCTTCTTGCTGATGGTTTACACATGAGCAAAGAACACTTTAGAGCATGACACGCATGCATACATGTGTGTCCAGTTACTGTTGTGACCTCCAAGGTGCAGTCAATCACTCTCCCGCTCACCCTTGACTCCACCCTCCTCCCCTCTCATCTCCCTCACAGCCAGAGGTGATGTCATTGCGTGTTGATGGAGTACAAATCAAACGAACCCCCTTTCTGCTGCTCCTAAGAATTGGAGAGCTGAAATTAGTTTATTTTTATGACCTCTTTATTTCTTTGCTCCCACCTCCCGCCTGCATGCTTGGGGTGCCGGGGGGCCTGCCAGTGGACTGGGGCCAGTTCCACAGGTCCTCATCCAGGAACCCAGCCTCTGAGGCCAAATCTTTCCCCAGGCCATTAAAATAAAACCCATTGTTATGGTTATTAAATAAAACAATAATAAAACCACAAAGCACATAAATAAATCATCTAGCAATACAGGCCATAAAGAAAGAATCTGAAGTTATGTTTTCCTGCTATATGTGTGGATGAACACATTCAGGCTTATGTTGAAATTTTCTTCTTGCCTTTGCACATATATATATATATATATATGTGTGTGTGTGTGACTGTGTGTGAACTTAATGCATCAGTGTGTCTTGGTTCTGTAAGCTGACCCTGTGCTGTAGCTGGGTAGATTTATCAGAGCAGTTAAAAGAGGATTTCTTCTGGATTTGCGGTCCCAGTGACATCATAAATTGCGCTGTCAGATTGAGGCATAGTTTTCCTCAGTCAAGCAGCAGGGTGCACCCTGCTCTAGCTTTCTGGCTCAAATAGAATGGTTAATATCTGGGCAGACAACCCCTGTTTAGCCCTCCGCCTCCTCTCTCTTCAGACAAACTCTCTCCATTCCTTCCATTAGATTTTATTGAGATGTATAAAGTAACATGCAGGCACTCACATGTCAGCATGCTTTCACACTTGCACACATACGTAACCACAAGCATAGGCACTAAAGGGTGCGCACACGCTCTTACATGAGCACACACCAAGGATACGGCTCATTACCCACAGCTGGCTGCAGCCTCTTGGTTATACAAAAGATGTAGGAGGGGGGTACTGCTGTATATTCATGTATTTGGCTGTCTCCCAAATGTTAATTTGCTTTTAGCTGGCCAAGATTAGAGCTAATTCCTTCCTGGTGCTCGCTATAAGTAAGTGAGAGAGAAGGCATTTTTACACTGATTCGACTGACTTGTATCAGGAGTGATTGAGTGACACTTAAGGAAGTTAGTGTTTAAGCATAAACAGTATTTTCTCCTAGATTTTCTTCCAACACAACTTTGATCTCTGTCTTTGTCTTCACAAAGAGATCCTTTGTTGTCTTTTGCTAAATGGACTGCTATCTGTACACTCACCTGACACTGCACAACTGTCAACTTTGTTATTCCTCTTTCTCCTCACAGGGAAGGCCTTATGGGCCACACATCCTCTGCATGTCAGTTGAGGCTGCTGACCTCTGACCCAGGAAGTAATCCCAGGATGCTTCTCCGGATGCTGCTGTACAGAGACTGTCACCTGCCCAGAATACTCCTGGAAAATTCTTGTAAGTCTGTCTCTACTCTTGTAAATGGATTGGTGTGTGTTAATGGATGGAAGGCACTGTGTGACTGTGTGTATATTTACATTCTTTACATACTTAGCTGTTTATCCTTGTGGAGAAAATTTGTATTTTTATGCAATGTACTTTTTGTATGATAGTGCACTCTCAGAGTCAATCCCACAGAAGCCATGTGTGGGAAGGTGTTTACCATTGTCTTAATTATGCTCTAAGATCCTAAGTAAGTTACACAGACCTTAGATGAGCTCTCTCTTTATGAAGTTATCATCAGCATCTTTGCCATCATCATCATTTTTACCTTGGTCATCATCATCACTAAATCAATAGAGTGCAGTAATAAACACTCAACAGGCCTAGGCAGAGCATGCACGCTGACCTTTAAAGATTTTCCCTTTCTTCTTCTCTCCTCCACACTGGCAACAGTCTAACCTTTAAAGACTGTTGTGCACTCGCACATTAATTCACATTATAGCGACCTCATTAATAACAACTTTCACTGTCTTGTTCTCTCGCTTGGTCTGAGTCTGGCTTTCAGGCTCTGCAATGCCTCTCCCTGCACGCTGCCGTAAATCAATGCTGGAAGCGCTGACTGTCGCGTGTTATCACGGTGACGGGCTAATTAACCAGGAAGCAGACAGACAGAAGGAACAGCTTGACTGAATGCCTACATTCCCATAAGCCATTGCATTGTCTTATGCATGTACCATATACACTATACTGGAGTGTTTCATGGTATAGATTTGTACATGTAATGCTCTCAAAGATAGCTAAAACAACAAGCAATGGAGGATGATTTCGACTTGGTTTAAAAGTTTTAAATAATTATGTTCAGTTTAATGTGTTACAGTTAACTGATACTTTAACAGAAAGAAACCAGACACCGCTATTTTTGAATCTGGCAGTGCATTTCTACTTCTAATAAGATAACTAACAGCTCATTTTCAACTGTGTTGTCAGTTACATATTTGACAATACAATACACTATATGTGCTGTATCAAAACATACTCAGCAGAGAGCTAGTTGCCATAATAAATATCATTGAGTGTCAGTTTAAAAGATGCATTATCTGCAGAGGATATACCTCTTACACATTTATAGTTTTTGCTTTTGCACAGGAAGTACACTATGTCTGGTACACACACACACTCACTCACTCATGCACACACTTTTTTTATCATCAACGTCTGCTTCCAATTACAGAGGTTTGGAGAGAGGGCCTTTGTGAGTGGTTGACTGGTTGTCCGGAAGATAAACAGGTGTAGATATTGGCTGTGTATCAAGGTTGGATAAGCTTAGAGACCTAAAAGTGGGGAAAGAGAGACAGGGAAAAAAGACAAAGAAACACAAATACACTGGAATTATATTATATTGCAGTAGTGGTGGAAACTCCACAGAGATGTGCCAACACACTGTCATCTGTTTTTTTCTGAAGTCATTTGCTGCTACATAATGGGATCATTATTAAAAGCCATCTAGTTAACCTGCCATGCTCTCCACCACCTCAAGTGGAAATTAATATTAGTCACCCCTGTTTCCTTGGGCCGTTGCGGCCACAGCAATGATATCCCAAACACTCTTTCCGTAAGGACCAATTACCACACAGGCAGAGAACAAGATGCTGATATAACACACATAATGCCTCCTAATAGACTGATTCTAGGTCAGGGCGGTTGACCACTTTTCAGTGTACAGTAAGATGTGTGATTGGGAATATAAAGAGAATGAGGGAGATCTTAAAGTTTGAGACGGGGCGCACAGGACTGCAGACAGAGGAAATCACTTTTCATAGGAAGTTCGTACAGTGGCAGCGCTTCCTACCTGCCTGTTATTAAGTTGGCTGATATTACTAATCCTTTAATGCAGCATCTAATTTAGCCCTGTCTTGTTAAAATAGTACTGCATTAGTCAGAACGACGTCGTGCTACCCTCCATCACAGCGCCCCCTCATTGACTGCTGCGTTGCATACAGTCTCCTATTCAAATAGCTGTCATCTCCCACACAGCAGACTGACAGACCGCTGGATGTCTGCCACCTCTGGAGCAATGGGCCTCTCCTCAGCAACCCCTGTCAACTTAACACACACACACTTGTAAGAACATAATACACATATATAGACATCCATATGGGTTACAGAGGCACACACACCTCCATCCTCAGCCCTGTGCTCAGACACCAACCCCCACAAGGACACCCTGTCAAAACCTCTTCCTTTTCACTTCCTGTCTCCATGAGCTGTGGATCCCACAGCCAGGGGCTTTGAAATCTGCTTCTTTTTCTGTTTTTCTGGTCTGTTTTTTTCTCCATCTAACACAGATGTGGGTTTTTTTCCTCCTCTTCTATTCCACAATGCCTTTTGTTCACCCTTTCTGTTAACATGTGTCAGGTTGGGCAGCCTTGACATTTTCCAATGTGTTTTTTGTGCGCAGAAATCAAGATGCTGTTTCATAGGATAGGGTTTTGTATCTCTCATACCTATCTCTAGAAGGTTGATATTTTCTGAATCATTATTTAAAAAACAGATTTTATACGACACACCACTTAGTGAATGCATGTGCGTATGACTAACCCTTTTCATTTCTGTGTGATTCATTTTGACATTTTGAATACCCACACATTTATTTGTATTGTGTACACAAGTGTCTCACCATAGTTAATTATTTCAGATTTTTGCCAGGAGAGCGGCATTGAAGTATCTACACAGAATAGGAAGGCAGGGGATGACTTCGTGGTTGCATTATTCAACCTTTTCACTTACCTGAATAATGTTCCCAAGGCCTTGACTCAGGCCCTTCAACCATACATGGAGAGGGCATGCATATGGGAACATCTCTATACATTAGCAGGTAAAGTATATAGACCTGGTGCCTCTATTATGTTGTACTTCATAGGCCATTACATGAGATTGAGATATTTTTACTGGCATCACATTGATGAGGAGGTTGACATATAGTGTGAAAGGCGCATTCAATTCAATTCAATTTGATTCAGTTCAATTCAATTTTATTTATAGATTTATTTATGTAGCTCAAAATGGTTTGAGTGAGGAAAAGCTCCCCCTCAAAAAAATGGTAGAAACCTCAGGAAGAGCCATGAAGGAGGGATTTCTCTTCTAATATGGACCGACAGTACAATAAGTGTTGTGTGTAGACATTTGGATGAACATTAAATACAGAGATTCATAAATGTTATGTACAACAGTAGAATTAGAATCAGTATTATATTCATATTTCATTCATTCTTGTCATATTGTGGATTTCAAAATAACAGTCTTATCGTGAAGTATCACATTGCCCTGTTTGGATAACAAGAAAATGCAAGTAAATTGTTTAGATTTACTAAATCTGCTCATAATGAATATTTGAGTTTTTTAGAGGCTGTGATGATATGCACGTGAGCTAAAGCATGACTTTAATGTGCTGTTACAGAGACTGCAATTACTTCCAAACTCTTTCTTTTTTCTGCGCTCTCTCTGGTAAAGCTTTGATACAGAGCTTAATCAGAACTCCTGTGGAGTATGGAGCTCTTTTTGGTGGTGATTTTATATCCTGGGTGAGTGGTAATTATTGTAGCATAAATTAGGGTGATTGGAGAAGAGTATTTGGATGAAGACGGAGCAAGGGAGGGGTCGACAGAGGGAAAGAACGAAAGAGAGATAGAGTGAGCCACAGAGAAATTCTCAATGTCATCCAATCATCATTTATCCTCACAGGGTAATTAGTTTAATTATTGGACTGTGCCAAATCTTTGTAGTATAATTTTGGTTACAGGATACCCCCAGTGCCCCCGTTTCTATTAAAACTGTTCACTGAGTTAACTTTCATAGATTACACTGAGAGTTCCTCTATTTCTTCACTTACACTGATGTTTCATCAGACAGTACCAGGTTGTTTCAAATCAATACACTAGTCAATACAGTAGCAGGCGGTATAAAGTCTGAAAACCAAGTGACTTTGAAAAATACGTCTAGGTCCCACCTGCCACAGAGCATTTCTTTCTCCAAAAGCTATATCATTTTTTGTTCCACTCTCCTCTTTTTGTAGGGGTCTAAGGTCACACATTTGTTAGGCGCCTCTGGAGATTTCAGCGCACTTCCATTGCCACCTCTGTAGTATATCTCTTTCTTGTAGCCTTTGGTTTTACAGCCGACACTGTAGGAAGTTTATGGGTGCCATACAACTTCATGCTGTAGCTGCTCTGCTATCAATATGAGCAGGATATGAAAGGGCAGAGCGATGAAAGACAAAGTGCACCTGGAGAAGGTAGTAGTTTCTCCTGTTGGGCCACCTGGGTTTTATCGAGAACATCTGAATTTAAGTAGACATATTTCAATTTATAGATAGATATTAGATATGTACGTATATATATTGAATGAATAAGCAATTCATGTCTCTGTATTGTCACACTGTTTGAAAAGTGAAGTCATTTTTGAGACAGATTATGGGCCGAATCCACAAAAGGATTGCACAACTTTTGCGGGCGCAAAGCCGGTGCAAACTAGACAAAAAATATTGCGTGTAATGCACAAAGCACCTGCAAAGGGTGGAATTCAGTGCAAACTGCGCTGCCAAGCAGATAGCGCCAATCTGTCATTTGCATGGATGTAAATTATGGAATGTGTCTTTTACATGAAGAATATTCATTCAGCGCAAAATCGTCCCCTTTCTATGCAGAGACATGCAAATAAACCCTGTTGCAAAACCCGTTTTATTAATTAAAGAAGAGCGCAAATTGCTACACGCAGTTCGGCTGGTGCAAATACCGCCTGCTGAAAGCTGGCGTAAACGCGCAAACTCACCTCTGACTCACTGTCTCTCTCTGTGTCCAAATCTTCAAGTTTATGAGGCCTGAATGGTGTTGAATTAATATTTAATGATGTAAAGCACGAACTCTTCAGTCAGATATTGGAGGGATCAGCTCATGTTGGAGTTTTGGGTATTTAAATATAAAAAGCGCTGGTGATCAAACTGCTTTATTACATATGCATATATCCGTATTATCCCACAATCCCAGAGTGTAACAGCTGCAGAACACAACATTAATGACCGTCAGATTCTGACTGATCTGCTGTTAAGAAGTTACCGCTGCTGCGCCATGTGCGTAAATGTGCGGTCCTTTGGAGTTCAGAGACGCAATTATTAAGAACAATTATCCAGCTGTGACACCAAACAGAACATCATGTTTCTGCGAAATCCCAGATGTATTCAGTGACACATAACATTATTTTAAGAGTCAGACATATCAAACATGTTTCAGACCTGCCTGAATTACATTAATTGGAGCCTATTTTGATGGACATTACAGTAGATGTTGTTATAGACGTGAAATAATGACACGCATAATCAAGCTAATGTTTGATTGTGCGTGTGATTATTTCACGGAGGGGTCTGTGTGTGCATTTCTGCACATGAAAAACACACAATCTGAGGGTTTTGGCCATTTTTGTTATGGACCAATCCAATCCTGACACTGTAACTATACTAGTTTCTTTTCATTCTCTAATGCTCTGATCAGTAGTTAAATGTGCCAGTTGCAAGACCCAGTTACAAATACATTGCAGAATCACAGTGAATTGAATTTAGTTCCCTAGTAAAATATAAATTTTCCAAGACAATACTGTAATCATGGGTAAATCAATAAAATGTTGCACCCAGTTATCTGGATGTCCTCTTCTAATAATTTGACTGCAGGCTATAATGCAAATACTTTGTGCTTTACTATGCTTTATCCTTCAATAAGTCTTAAATATCAGTTGTTGATAAATTTAGTAATCCAGTGGTTGTTTTAAATCTTTAAATGAAGTTTGTTTCCTGAAATCCTTCTTTACCTGCTGCATCCCTTTGACCTTGTCTGTCAGAGACAACACAGTCAGCACCTGTAGTGATCAGATGTCTACGGGAAACAGTCACCAAGTCCACCAACAGCCTCTTGGTACACCTGGTCTCCATGGTTGTGGGGTGGCAGACCACAGAAGAGCCCACTGGAGCATTGTTCAAGCGGGATGTACCAGAGAATGTCCTGGCTAAAGTACCTAAGGAGTGGAACTACACACCCCTGGATCCACGGGGAAAGGAGACCTCTGCTAAGAGTATGCAGAGACTGTGTGTGACTTGTCTGTGATGTGATTTTTCAAGATAAGTGAGCTATTCTAAAGTTTTGGTTTATTTGTCAAAGCTAACAGGTAACATTTTGTCTTATAGCTGTCACGTCCCTAGCCATTCAGGCCTTGTCCCTCGTCTTCACCAACCTGCCCTTGGTTGTAGCATCTTTGCCTCTGCCCGTTCGGTTTCTCTTCCATGAGGCAGAGAAGCATCTCTCACAGTATGCCAGGCAGCTCCGCAGTGCGGGCCTGTTGGTCTGGACTGCGCTGGGCTGTTTAATCCAGGGCCTGGAGGACCCAGACACACTTGAGCAGATAGGTAGTTTTGCCCTGGACCGACGGGCAAAGGACCGCCTGGCACTGCTGGCTGAATGCCTGCAGGCTGCCATTGGCATTCAACAGAAGGTAAGGGCTAAGGCTGTTTTATGATTACTTGACAATGATATCAGTAGGAATAACAATTCCATTACAGTGTATGCCTGTAAACTAAAACAGCTTAATTTCTGTGTCGAAGTCAGTGACGATTACACAACTTTACTAAGAAATCCTGGTTCTTGGTGATTCCGTCTGGGAACATGTTACATTAATCTATGACTTCATAATAAAAACATCATTGTGCTGATGCTGGTTTTATTATATTAGTGGCTGGTGGGTCGTGGACATTTTTCATTCACCCTGGTGATCTGTTGTGTGTCTGGCAGGGTGTTCCCAAACCCACAGTGCACAAGGTGCTGCAGGCTCTGGAGGAAAAAAGACCCAAGTGGACAAACATGCAGCTGCAGAAAGCTCGCAAACTCTGCTCAGACAGGTAAGACATAGAGATTTACTGGAGCATGAGGTCAGGGCCAAAATAGTATTGGTGTAGTTTAGACTAATGTTTCCATTCAAGCAGTGCAATATGTGTAAACCATCATCAGTCTCAGGGTTGATTATTCATGAGTGCGTTCAACAAAATATGTAGAATCATTTTATTGAGAGCCTTTTGATTATAAAAAAAACTGTTTTTTTATAAAATGAATGCAAATTTCCCAGCACAGTATTGTACGTAGTAATTTATCAAAAGTAAAATGGAGGTTGAAGTTTGATGAAGCAGGAGGTTCAAACTCATCAAACAGATTGATGGTATATTTAGTTACTTGACATTCAGTATAGATACTGAATAAAACAATGGATATAGCATGCCAGAGTAGAACTTTTTTTAATTGAGCATTCAAATTCTGATGTATTGTATCATTGTAACCATTTTTCAAACAAAACCTTTATGAGCAAGATCAATGTATCTAAAAAGTGTTGTAGTTAATGATGTACATGCCATCTGACTGAGTGGACTGCAGGCTGGAGTGATGGGAAAACAGCTTTCACTTTGGGCTGATCTGTGACCTTTGGCTCAGCGTTCTGCAGCTGGTTCCCAGAAATAGTGTCTGTGGTTGCTCGCTTCATCATAAAAAACTCTGGGTGCATCCATCCTCATAAAAAGGTGATTTGGTGGCCTAACAGAACATGCACAATTAAAAAAGGAATGAAATAAGTAAAAAAAACACTGACAAGATTATGCCCAGTTCTAGGAAATGCTGTCTGCTTCAGCTGACAGGAAGAGAGGGTGCAATGGAAAGAAAAAAAGAGAAGAGACAGGGAGGTGGAGGAGTGGGGAGGGGATGGGATTGAGTGGAAAAGTGAAAGAAGAGTGATTATGTATCACCTGTCGGAGGCATTCAGTGGGATCATTACTATTCATTAAACTAACCTTCACAGGGAAGTGACGCCTGGCTTGTAAACAATCAGAATACAGTGAGAGAGAGAGAGAGAGAGGGAGAGAGGGATGTAATAACTCCAAAAGAACTGGCACTTCACTGACTGGCATCACGCGCACACACACACACACACACACACACACACACACACACACACACACACACACATGTTGAACACATGCAAACACGCACACTGAGTAAATCCCTCTACAAAGAACATTTGCCCCATATGAGCCCTCCCACCTCTGTTTCCTCATCCCACTTTCCATCCTTCCTTTCCCAACTGTAACCCCCTCCCCATGCCACCCACCTTGTCTTTGCAAAGTAATTTGTAGAGGAGAAGATTATTGTTCTCCATCATGGTGACCCTGGCTGGGCTGACGGGATGCATACACAGATGAAGATGAATGCAGTTATTCCTTGGCGGAGGTCTGCCTCTTTCAGGGCACATTGGCCCTAATGACATGATTGATAGGCTGTCCCAAATCCGGAGGGGCCCTCATTAATCACCCCGCTGACTGAATCCAATCATCTGCTTCACCTGCACAGTGATGGACAGGAAAGGATACAGCGCAGGTGCTGACACGGATGCACAGCCACCATCGCCGACAACACCACCACCGGGCCGCCAAGCAAAAGAATGAGGGGATGTATGGACGAGACGGGACTCCTCTTTCTTTGCTGCTCTCAATGTCAAGCAGCCAATCGCTTCCTGACAGGCGACACTGTTTCTGCCACCTTATAATTACAAAGGGGAAGAGTGAGAGGGCGAAAGAAAGAGAGAGAGAACAATGACAGGAAGTGTATGTGAAGGAGAAGGTTTGATGGACGGTAGTATCATATCCATCCATACAGGAAGGGCAGGAAAATGATGCGGGCGCCTGGCAGGGTTGTGGACTGCACAGGCATGAGGACCTTGACACACAATTACACACACACATTCACGCTTAAAAACACACACACCAATCATTTTTAGTGCACCAGCATCCTTCAGTTAAAATCCCCTATGTATCTCATGAATGGTAATGAAAACGGAGAAAATTATTTTATTATCTGTCGGTCAATAATTTGAATTTTTCTCTCACTTTCACCAATTTTTTCCTACCAACAATTGAATTTTAAGCCAATTTGCCCTCTGGAGTTAATGGTTTGTTTACAAATTTTAGAAAAGCACTACTTAAAACTCAGGAGTCATCTTTTGGTTCATTTTCTTGTGTATAAGAAGTTACAAATTTTATTCCAAATTCTTCTCTGAAATAGAAAATACTTATTTAGCCAGAGGTGGTTCACACATCCTAGCTGACACCCTCCCTCTTTCTTTTTCCTCCCTTTTCTCTTTGTCCCACTCTGTGCTTTCTGTGCTGTCTTTTCATTTTCGGTCCCATCTCCTCCTTTTCCCATCTCTCTTTTTTTTCTCAGTGTATTTGAGCGAGGAAGGGAGAGTGGAGTCGCTGCGGCTGAACTGACTGAGCAGAAAATAGGCCTGATGCTGCTGGAGGTCTGCCACAAAGCAGGTGGCAGCGACTACCTGAGGCAGATCTATCACATCATCCAAGGCAATGAGGTAGGGAAACACTCCCTCTCCCCAGCAATTAGGTGGCTGCTGGCCTGAGGCTGCAGGCTGTTCAGGAGGGAGAAACAGAGGGATGAGGGCTGCTGCTAGTGTGCAGGCTGCTTTTCTGATCTTCTGTTTTTCAGGTGACCTCAAGGGTGCAAACCTACAGTGATTTCCTGTGTTGTACGCTCACCACATGTAGAGAAGAGGGAGACACATGGAGTTGCCACATTCAGTTTAGAGCTCATTCAGGAATAGCACAGTGGAAAAGAGCAGTGATTTTTTTTTTTATCTGGGATGTATTAGCTATTCACAGAAAAAGTTTAACAAATGTAAAAAGTAGCGCTTCAAAAAGTACCATGTTAACTTAAGCAAATTAAAATGTAGACATCATGCTTGGTACTGAATATAGGGAGTTTATTGATATTTCCTCTGAAGTAGGTCGTTGATTAACAAGTTTGGTGGGGGCATACACTTATAAATAAGTACTGGTCCTGGTGACACAAACATGTTCTGTATATAATAAACACAGTGTGATATGAGCCTATATTGAAACAAAAACTGGACCATATTCTCACTACAGTCAAATGGGAGAGAATCTTGAGTTTATTACACAGTGACTAATTTAAGTTTAATGTAGTATTTGTTCATGCAGAATATAATCCTAAAAATGCATAAAAAATGTAACAATAGTATTCCACCAAAGAAATCCTATTTTTAATATGAATACACATTTGTTCTATGAACATCAGGAGTTTGTGGAAAATTTTGTTTGTGGACACTAATACTCAGTGAGGTATCTTTAGTAATTATCACAGCATAGAACCTGTAAAACAAGCTATATGTGATTGTTTTGACGTGGCCTTTTCATGTTTACCCAGTAAGGAGTAATACAAACATGCAGAGCAGCAGACGTAAGCATCATTCCCGCACTTTACTGCTATTGTTGGAATACATAAACAGCCATAACTCTGGATAGCAATTTGATAGGCTGTATGGGACTCCCGAGCACCATCAGAGTTGCACTCCTGGCAGCTGAAGTATCTCTACTACCCAAGGTCAAGACAAGAACACGCAGGTCGGGGACAGACCGGGCTAGTGGTGAGGTGGAGCAAGAGGAGGTTCGGAGGCCATGTCAAGCTGACGGATGGGAATATCGTGCATTCACACCAGGATGCCCATGTGCACACACACACAGACATATACACCGTTCTTACTCTATACTGTATATTTTGTAAGACACCTGTACTAACCAACCATAGCAAAGGTTACAAAAACAGAGTTAAAAGCATACTGGTGTCCTGAAATATTCAATCTAAAATCTGTCTAAAAATGGTTAGTTTGTATTTTTTTTGTCTGGAAGAAGAACTCAGAGGTCAATAAAGTATGTTGATTTTATTATTGTGTAAGTGGAAGATACATATTGTATTAGCAAAATGTTACTATGCTTCATGCTGAGTATCCTTATGTATGCTCTTTTGTGGTTTTTAAACTTTGTCTGTTCTGCGTGTCTTTTGTTTCTATCTTCTCTCCTTCTTTTCCTGGGTGCAGGAGCTGTTGATGTCTAAACTGAGTGGAAGCTTCGACTCAGCTAACAATGCTCCTCCCTTGGTGAACTTTGGCCTTAGCTCTGAGCGCCATATGGGCATTTCTTGTTTCAATCCCCTCCACCAGTTTGACCACATTGGAAAGAAAAAGCTGGATCAGGTGAGTCAAACTTTTTTTTAGGTGGTTATCGGAGCTTATTTTCGAAGTCAATCTGTGAATAGATAGTGATCATTTGGGCTTCCTGATATCTTTAAACTTTGTACTCAGGTGGTGTACTAGTGATGTGGTGGGTGGTGCCATTTTAACTTTCTGCCAAGACCAAAAGCATAATGTTGAAGGTTAGATGCTGTTTGAGTCTCTGGTGAACTGGATGCTGTGGCACTCTCTGAAGTTATTAGGTCTTTCTGGGGCTCTGCTTCCCTATTCTCCGTAGGTCGCTGCCTTTTCCGTGCAGGAGTTAAGGTGGCAGGAAGAAAAGAGCACTGAAAAGGTGAAAAGATGAGAGAAGTTTTCGTTTTTATAAAAAATGAGTTATGTTAAAGGAGAGTGCAGTCTTAAAGTGTACTTCTTTGGGCTTTTGAACTGTATACCCTCTTACCCCAAACTTATTCCCGTGAGTACCACCATGACGTTCAGTTAATGGTTAGATGTTTTTTTTTTCTCCTGAATAAAGTGAGCACAAAACAGGTAGTTTCGGTAAAATGTGAAAGCTGTCAGCTTTCCTCATCATTTTCCTTCTTCTGTCACGGCAAATACCAGTAATATCAAACAAACAACAATAAACAAAGACTAGTATTTCCCCCAGACAAGCTTGTGTGTGTCTTGCTAGTTTTTAAAATGGATTAGATGTATTTATACATTTTTGATCCCTTGTAATGTATCTGTGTTGCTGCTATTGTTTTTTAAGAGCAGACACGTTTTAATCCTAAGACTTGGCCTGTTTTCGGCTTATCACAGGAGGCTGCATAGCTTTGCATAGAAACACCCTATTAAGAGAATGATTAAAATGCCTTCTCTGCTTCAGGTGCCTGTGTTGTTTGTCAAATAAAATGGAGGGAGGAGGAAAAAAGTTACATCCATCAATCACCTATGAGGAAGGAGCAGAGAGGGGATGGATGGATGGAGGGAACGAGTAGAGTTCTCCTCCTTTTGTCAATAAAACTCAGCCTGGAGTTAAGAGTGACATTTTGGCAATCAAAGCAATCTGATTTTTATTTGCTTTCTCAAAGTGGTGCAAGTGGCAAGTGTGTGTGCATGCGTG
Source organism: Coranthus polyacanthus (assembly GCA_037367275.1). Classification (NCBI taxonomy): domain Eukaryota; kingdom Metazoa; phylum Chordata; class Actinopteri; order Kurtiformes; family Apogonidae; genus Coranthus; species Coranthus polyacanthus. The sequence continues at coordinate 9,983 of JAPQRN010000310.1, read as the reverse complement.
TGTGTGTGTGTGTATGCGTGTGTGTGCGTGAAAAAGAGAGAGAGTGTAAGAGATGGAGAAGTAGAAGGAGAGAGAGGGTAGTGGGGGGCTGGCGGGGTGCCATTGAAGATGGAGAGAAAAAAAGCACAGCAGTCAGAAGAGTAACGACTCCCTCCCAAAATTGATTTATCTTTCTATAAATGATGGCTACATCCCCCCAAATGGATTTATAAATTAATTGCTGTCTTATTGGAATAAAAACCTTCTTGTGCGGACATGATTGATCGCCTGGTGTCAGTGGCCTGCGCTGGGGACCCCCCTCCTCCTTTGTTAGTGGGTCCCAGCTGGAGCGGTAATGCACTGATGGTATTAACCCTGATTAATAACTAACAATACGCTATCCTCATACATCAACAGAGTACCGTGGTCGAGTGGGCATGGGACTGGCCAAGGCTTCTGCCAGCCTATCAGGGCATGAGTCGGGTCACCTTCACAACTCTGCTGGCCAACAGGTAAAGCAGTGATTTCACTTGTTACATTACATATACAATTGGCCATCGACAGTGGTGTGTTGGCACATGAAAATATGAGTGTCTTTGTGTTTCCATGTTTGTACTATGATCCTCAGCATTGTTTATGCTTGTGAGCAAATAAAGCTCCACTCTGCAGAGGTGAATGCTGCATCAGTAGTGTCTTTATCTGTACAAGATGAAGCCTTCATTTGGGACAGGGTTTCTGTGGGTCCTTCAAAAATCAATCAATCCAATAATCTGAATTTTAGGCCTCAAAGGTTCAATATGAAAGATTGGCATGTGCTTTTGTACTTACATGAAGCTTTAACTCTTCCATGTTTTTAAAATGTCTCAAATACACTTTTTGGAAAAATGGATTGCATTATGAAGTTTATGTTACTTATATTATCTTCAGTCCTGCCTTTAAATGTTTTTTTGGACAAAAATTACTATTGATCACAGTGTAACAAAACTACAAAACAAAACCAACATGGAACCAATAACCACTAATGCAAAATGTACAACCCGGAGTGAATTTATCAGAGCACACCCAACAGTGTGTGTTCCACTGTGGCGTGTCCTCTCACCAAAGAATAGCTACTTCTAGAACTACTAAGTTCAAAGTGTTTCTGGTAATTTTACTTTCATCTAATATGGATTTTCTTTCATATCCTTTGTACTTTTTTCCAGTATGGACACAAGATCTTAAATTGCATTCATAATGGTCTTAAAAAGTCTTAAATGTAACTTTTTGAAACCTGCAGAAACCCTATGGGACTCCTCAGGCAAGTTTCCCTGTGACCCAAATTCCCTATTGACTTTGCCGTAAGCCTCGTCATTGGGGATCATATACCATAGCTGCTCTTCACCAGATGTACAAAATGCTACTTTGTTCAAAGGCATAAGTCTCTTGTGGCTATGGAGTACTCTACCATGTGTGGTGAATTATGGATTCCTGTCTATGTCAGCATGGGCAAAATGTTTGATTTTGATAATTAAGATAGATCTGCTCTTCTGGTCTTTTTAAGGCCCTACAGCCTTGAGATAGTGAAGTTCTTAAGAGATGGAAAAAGAGTGGTTATCTCAGATCTTGGCCGCCTGATTGAAGAGTTTTTGCCCAAGTCCACCAGTCCTGCCCCATCCCTCCCCTTCCCCCTCCTCTATCCTCCTCTCCTGTTCTGCTTTGCAACGGGCATAAATATTTATGCAGGTATGTGACACATATTAGATGGCAATACTTCAGGCTGTTCCCTGTTCTCCATTCACAGCTGTCACGCTGCCAGCTATCAGGGAGCCATGGGGCTACTGCACCTTGTCTCCACGCCTACGCCCAATCCATTCTAAATCACCGCCATTGTAACACACACACACCTTTCTAACAAAGGGCAAGCTCTGCATCTGCCAAGGACACAGGTCTAATAAGGGTGAAGTACGCAGCTCGGTGCTGTACTCTGACGAGCTTTGTCGCCTTCTACCCCTCTTCCCACACACACACATACACACACACACTCTATTCTTCCTCCCCTTATATGCTGCTTTGTTGCATGTTAAAACAGATACTGTCATTGCTTGACTGAGCCAAATTAGTGTTGGGGCATTCATGAATAGAAGCTGAATGAAGTGAATATGGAATCAGATAGGAGAGAGAGAAAAAGAGAGATTGGACTTACAGTTTGAGATTGTGAGTGACATGGTGAGAGAGCAGTCAATACTGACAGGGGACCAAAGAGTATGAAGAAGGCTGGAGAACGTGGAAGTGGGAGGGGTTAAAGATTTTATAATTCACCCTAATCTTGCAGTATCAAAGTGTTTGAGATTCTGTCATTTGCCTCATTAGCCTCTCTTTGTTGGGCCAGAGGAGCAGATTTCATGGAGGATTTGGAGAATGGCTTTAGTTCTGCCTGAGATGCTCACACAGAGCAAGAAGTTCGTTTCACGGCTGGCGACATGTAAGCTGTCAAAGTTTTCCTCAGATCCATCTTAGACTCAAAAATATCTCTCAAGCTATAGAGGCCCATTTACAGCATAAGCGCACTGATGTCGGATTCACTGATCCATTTGTTAGTGGAGATAAGGATAATGCTTTCTGCATAACCGCAGACTGAAGTGCCCAAGGCTGTTTTCACAGACTTCACAACAATTACTCTTTTTTTTACTGCCTCAGCCTGCTGGACAAACCACAGGATATAATCTTACACACTTGACAATATTAATAGTAATGACACTGTCTTGTATTGTACACAAACACCTATCATTGTAACCTTGTGATGTTGTGTAGTTTCTGTGTTATAAGTTTTAGTCTCCTTGAATGACTTCCCTTCCCTGCCCACAGCCAGTAATTTTTCGCTCCCTGGACTACGTGAGTTAGCAATGTGGCCCATTGGCCTCCTATATATTGTTACAGTGGCAGGACAGTTATTGTGCCCTGGGTTTATATCACATTCTAATGGAGCAAGGCTATGAGTTAAGGGCGGTAGGCTTTTACACCAGGGCTGTTAAATCACTGTTCAGATGACTTCATTAGGAGAGCAGGACGCATGCTGAGACACTTGCACACACATAAACATTCGCACACACACGCGCACACACACACACACACACACACACACACACACACACACACACACACACACACTTACATACACTTTCACCCTGCTACCTTGATGGTGTAGCATCGGGGCCAGACAGGAGGGAGAGTGGATTTATACAGGTGTGTGTGTCCTTCTTTGTCACCTGTCACTTGAGTTCCCTCAGCACGATGGCTCATCCATCATCTGCAGATTGAGCTTTTCAGCAGAAACCAGACTGATTAATACCATCCTAGGACCCCCAGGGTTGCTTGGCTGACTGGCTGACCTGGCCTCCTGGCAGGCTGGCTGTTTGAATGGATAGACTGACAACTTGCAGGGCAGCTAACTTTTTTGACTGCCTTTTTCTGACAGAGTAATTGATGGGCTGCTTGGTACTTTGGAAGCTGGAAGTGATAATAGGTGGTTTTGTTAAACTAGATTAAGGACAGCCAGGATGGTGTTTTGACTAACCTGTTGGTTTGAAACCTTCCTTTGAGGAATGACAGGTCTAGAAAGAGGGATGAAAGACCGATGATGGACTGACAGGCTGGGAGAATAACTGGTTGACAACAAAAAAAATATTTGAGACTTAACTCCCTTAATGAGTCCTTTATAGAATCTATGTTTGTATCTACAGGCTTTTTCCTTGCCATAATGCTAGGATGCATTTTCTTTTCATAACCACAAATTTACACTTCACCACACCACACCATCACCTTAATATAAATTTGAATGTACATGTGATGAATAAAAAGATAATAGTACAGAATCATCACATTATATACATGATATAAGGTTCATGGGGAGTTTTGAATAGGACTATGGTATATTTCAGCCTTATATCAACCCTCCGGATGTGTATTCACTCAGTTTCTTTATCTTGTGTCTCTGGCAGCCTAAAAAGTTCATTTTTTGATAAATAGGTTAACTACATACTTAACATCTTACCTTGAGAAAATTACACATCAAGGGTTCATCTTAAATGTTATCTACAGATAGAAATGTGTCCACATTGCCTTATATTTTGACTTCAAAATGAGCTGCCCTTTGTTGTAGAGGCCTGAAGTCAAAGTATTAAGTGAATCAACTGATACTGAATAGTTTCTCTTCAACTAGTGATCTATGAATGGTTAGCTCATCTGCTTTGTCCTTGGTCACCCTTTGAAAACCTCTTTTCTGTTGTGAACACTTGTAAGTCTGCCACAGCATATTTTTGTATGAAACAGTCAAAAGCAGCACAACCTCTTTGTAGGTTTGAATTAATGGTCGCAATCCTGCCCCTTCTCTTCCTTATATAACTCTGATTGTGTGACAAGGCCTTTATGAACTGTAGTCCTTTGTGCCATTTTTCTTTTCCATACAAGGAAAATAAAACAAATCTTTGAAAATGAAAGTATGGAGGATTACCAAAGACTAAATATTTTTACTGAGATCTGCCAAGGTGACTTTTTGAGCTACTGTGTGTATGTCATAGAAGGTCATTTGACCTGGTTGATAAGGTGTTGCCAAGTATGAGAGATGAAGCTTTGTGTGTCACAGGGCAGCTCTTCCACTCCATCATAAGGACCTGATATCATCCAAGGACATCCACACTAACATCTACAACACAGGTCCAGTCCTCTGCATCCTGTGTCTCAAAAACATTAAAGAATGACACAAAGATGCTATGCACCGGCCAATAGAATGTTAAAAGTTATATATATATATGTATATATATCTATACATTATATATGTTGCATATCCATTCCATATTGCACATTGTAAGTAAAAGTGGCAACATTAGGCGATAGATTTGGTAATTTAATATGGTAAGCTACACTGTAACTACTGAACACTAAAGCATTTCCCCTGCATTGTCTCATTGTTCCTGTTACCCCCCAGGTCCATAACAATAGCAGTTTGTGGAAAAATGCCAGTCTGTGGCATTCTCTTGCTTGAGCGACTCCTTAAATTGCGGCGATAGACGCTTGTGCTTTCAGGAAGTGGGCAAACGCCATCTGTTCCTGGGCGCTGCCATATGGCGGGCCTTTTTCTCAGGGAATAAAATAAAAACAAATATGTCAGAATGTTCGTCTTCCTCCATGGACGCTGATCAACCTGGGGAGAAGCTGGATCTCAGTGTGTCTGGATTAATGGTCTTACTTTACGCTTCAGGGAATGAGAGAGAGGGTGTGCTTTTAGTTGGTGTGATTTTGTGTGCCTGAGTACATGTGCATGCCTGTGTGAGGGAACGCACACGCTAATGCGCATTTATGTACCTGGAAGTATTTCTAGAATCATTTATCTGACTTAAAGGGCGATGTTGTCGTACCATTTTGAGCAGTTGGTTGCCCTAGTCTTGAAAACATTAAACAACACAGGAGAAGAGCTTCAAGGTTAGCCAGAGTGACATTTCATGGCTGCCGCTGCCAAAAAAAAACAAAACAAGAAGCGCTCTCAAGCCATCATCAGGCTCTCCATCTTGCAAGGCCAGAAATTCAAAAGACTTGTCACTTTTGAAAATCAAGAGAGTGTGATGTGTCATTGAGGAAGGGCTTCTTTCTTCTCTTGTCGATCCCCCTGTGTGTGTCCCCTCCACTGACTGACAGCTAGGGATGGGAGTTTGTGTTGGTGGAGACAGAATACATCTTTTGTCTGCATAGATATACAAGGTTTGTTTTGTCTTCGCTAGCCCTGGACAGCACTGACACATTGAGGTTTTCATTAGCCGTAAGCAGGTGGCGGGGAGAGGGACGGGCTTGTGCGCAGAAGTCTGCTTTTGTGTCCGCCTGTGTGCATACACATCTGCACTGCACCAACTAGTATATTGTATGCATATCATGGAGGGTGTACATGTGTCTGCCTGCATGCGTGTGAATGTTCACTCTTATATTTCAGTGTGTGTGATATTTGGAGGTTTGCTCCAAAGGCGAATAAATCAGTGATGCCTGGGATAAGGCCGTGGCCCCTTCTCAAACTGCACAGACAAGCTGAGAGGCTCATTAATCAAACGGCCAGTCACAGATGTGATGGCTTCCACACAAACCGCCAGCAGACTGTGAAAGTCACATCCAACAGAGTCAACTGTCAGCCAGGCAGGCAGGCTGCACTTTTCCTCTCTCACCCACCCTCCCTCTTTCCTCTCTGTTGTATTTATCTCTCAGTCTCCCCTTACCTCCTCTCACCTCCTGCATGATGCCTCGGTGAGATACATCTGAAATATTTGTCTTGTCCCTCTAAAAACGAGCTGGAGGGTCGAGGAAAATCTATCTTCACAGATAGATTTGGTCACGGTCAAACCATTCTAGAGACACGAGGCATCAGTCATTACTGTGCGTGTTGTATTCTCTGTGCTTACAGCAGACTATACAGTGCTTTACAGTACAAGTCAGAACTCTTCAAAGAAAATAACTCTGATGGTGTCATCAAGGTTACCTGACAGCTGTAATTTAAAATACACAGTGCGTATCAAGGTAAAATGTGCCTTCCTTCTATATGGAAATGCAGTTATACAAACATGGGTGTTCCTGTATAACTGTATTAATTCATGTCATATTTTAATAATTTGGTTGTTGCAGTCTGCATTCTAAAAAGGGTTGAAATTGGTTACAAGTTGTGTGCTTACAATAATAGTGCTGCTTACTGACAAAATTGTCCGTGTGTTTTGCTTATTCTATAATGCATGCTTTTCATTTCAGCAGTCTAGTTATCATTTGTTTTTTTGGGGAACTCTGCAGTACATCAAACTTTTTTTAAATTTCTTTCATAAACATTGTAATTTCACATAATTTCATAACAGCAACTTCTGATTGTTCCAACTTCCAACCTTGGATGGATAAACAGTTGGAGAGACTATGTTACACCAGAGCTACATGAAAAAGCCTCTTAATCTACTGCAAAGCCCTCCAAGAATTCTGAATGGAAAAGAGACAAGACAATGCCAACCGTTCCTGTGTAAAAATGGCAGGTCCCTAGGCTCTGCAAATACACTGGGGCATGTGATGGTAAAAATATAAAAAACATTGCATAATCACCTGAAGGAAGGGTTCATGTTGCTGCTAGACTAAATTAAGAGAGAGAGCTGTCTATCATATCCTGTGCAGCCTAATTGAATTCTGTGTTTAGAACAAATGCTAGCCAAGTTTTGCAAAATTACTCAGAGCAAAATTATTGATTGGCTCGTATAAATGTATTAAATATCATGCAAAAATTCAATACAATGACAAACACAAAACCACTACACTGATAGTAGCGTCACAGCACAGTGGTCTCTGAGAGACTTTGCAAAGGTGTCGCACTTGTTACCCTCAGGTATTTTGCTGCCACCCTGACTTTAAAAACTTCTGCTTATGCTTATGTGCTCTGACATTCTAGGATGTCCACTGGGCATTTGTTTTTGTTCGCTTTCTCAACAAACTATTTCCATATTTTGTCCTTGGAACCAGTTTTGTCATCCAGTTAAGATGGACTGGGACTCAGTTCAAGACATGGTGGACTGTTTGACGCTGTTGCCATGTTTCCTGCTGATCTACTAAGTTGACTTTTTAGCTGACTGCAGCAGCCCATTGTCAAGAGCCAGAATGTGACCGTCTGTTCCAGTCCATCATTGTATTGCTTGTTTTTTTTTTCTTTTGCAGCTATGCTTACTCCATGTGCTGTCTTTTTTGTAGACCCAGAAGTTAAGCTTTCAGCTAACAAAATCTGTTTGATTGTTTACTGAGTGTACTGAAGAATTACACTGTTAAAACTCAGTATTGAACTGACAACTAGTAATAACATTTCTGTTTTCTGTGTGAGTACTGCAGTCACTACACTCATACAAAAATAATGGATGTGTTGATTTAGCTATTGATTGTATAAGTATTAGTGGTTAAACATGTAGACAAATGTAAAGCTCAGTTCGTATTTGCACATGTGTGTGTTGTGTGTGTGCTATGGTAGAGTTGTAAAGAATCCATTCTTGTCACCTCTCAAAGAGAGTACGGTAATATGTATATATCAGTAAGCCTCTCTTTTTTCATCCACTGTAAGTCACTCTGGATATGGGCATCAGCTAAACACTTAAAACATGATGTGTATTTGCGCTGCTGTGGGAGAGTGTGCGACGGTGAGGGTTTGTTTTGGTGGTACATCACGAGGTTGTATCCTGTCGCCAGGCTCATTAGCCCGTCGGCAGCGCCCAGACTGCCCCAGCCAATCGCTGCTCTCTGCTTGGCTCTGCCATTTGCATGTGGTCCAGGAAGAGATAATTAGAGGGATCTCTGCCTGTCACTGTTAATCTGGGACTTAGTGAAGGGCTGTGACGCCGACATGCTGATGGACTGACACACATGTCTGCACAAACACACACAGTATGGCGTCATACTCATACACACATTGGCATGACATACATACACTCGCACAATTCACACAGAAAATCAGTACCTGCACACACACATGAAACACATGAAAAGTTATGCAAACATATGAAACCATGCACATGTCCACACACTTGAAGGGTCTTATGTTCCTTTCCCTGCTACTGAAATAGAAAAATATTAATTTCCCTTTTTGACATGTAATAATATAATTATAAAATGCCTTAAAGGTTTTTGTCAGAGTTTTGTCCTACAATCCATTGTGCTCGAATACATCAGAGTTGCCTTTCCACTGGTATTTGAATTTTAGCATGTTGACTTAGTGGCTGTTTACACTAGTTGTACTATGCTGTTGACACAGGTTTTAGATCCCTGTTCAGATAGTGCGCTTGTTGCTTCCCAAACAAGCAGAATGCTCAGTAAGCCTTTTGAACAAGCCCAGCTGTCAGCTTTATATACTTTCGCACAAACACTTGCACTCACACATCCATACGCACACATCCCAACAAACATGTACATGTGCTCATACACTGGCGCATTCCCAGCCACACACGCTGAAAACACACTTCACTGATTGGCAGGCCTCCTGTTTTCCCATAATTCCGACTGATTTATCCAATCAATCTCACTTGGAGAGCTGCTAAAGCGTTGACTAATATTAAGAGTAGAACATGCGACAATTAAAACATCCTTCAGGTAATTACAGAGCTGGTTTAGCAGCAAACAACTGAAGCATTTTATACATTCAGCATGTTGCCTGTGTGTTTTATTTGTACCTGTTTGAAAGTTAATCAGAGGAAATGAGGTACATCTGTGAATAGTACTTCCTTTAATGTACATGTTAAATATTATGTAAAATATCCCATCATTAGTGCAAATATTGACAATGTTCCCTTAATTGAATATTACAGACAGCGTTTCTACTGTACAAGAAAATCCCATCTCCTGTGTAAAAAGGGTGGATAGATGTTCTTGTCACTGCAAAACCCATTTTCCACCCAAATGACAGCTAGCCTTTTTGCACACTGTGGGACTGTTTAATGGTGCATGTTGAGAGAAAGGGTGAGCACCGTTGCTGACCTCATCCGTCCTGCTCTGTGACCCTGTGTCACCACTGATGGCACGTAATAGTTGACACTTGACTTTAGGGGCTCTTTAAGTGCCAAGAGTGCCGGGGCCCTGGATTCATATTCTAATGTGGTCATCTTTGTAGTCTGTGCCGCTACCTTTTGTCCAGGAGCTCTCTCTACACTTGTTTCCACTTTTTCTTTTCTTTCTTCATCTCTCTTGTCCCTCTCAGATGAATACGCACATGCAGTCACACACAGAAATGCACAGAGACACACACTAACACTTAGACCTACTCAGACACACTTTTGTAGAATTGAAATAGCTTGTCCCACCCTCTTGCCCCTGTACCATTACAGGTAAGCACTGAGGTGCACTTGTCTTGACACTTGTCTTGACAAATCTATGGGCAGCTAGGGTGAACACTCAAGCAGGAATGAACTCCTCCTCTCCTCTCCTCTCCTCTCCTCTCCTCTCCTCTCCTCTCCTCTCCTCTCCTCTCCTCTCCTCTCCTCTCC